>BMAU01017607.1:0-58841 GCA_019973935.1 Trichonephila clavipes | reverse complement strand
ACGCTCACCCAAATCACCACGTAAGTCATTTTCTCTATTTTTTGTTATCCCAAACAATCAGTTTCGGTCACGTCATACTTTTTAATTCCAATCATTTGAATTGAATTATTAAAAAGTTACGATGTTAATTAAATATCTTCTTCAATAACCGCACAATTATTACAAATTTTGTACAATTATTAATAACATAAAAATACAACTTTTAATAAGGGTTGAGTAAGTGAATATTAACATCATACTTTTTCCTTAATTGAGGACTTTGGAAACCGATCTCTTAATTATGAACCATAATCAAGTGATGAGGACGACACCTGAGCTACCCCCTCTACTAACTTCCACACTACACTAACTGGAGGAGGTTTGAACATAGACATGTGGTAGCGGTAGCCGAGTGGATAAGGTATCGGATCGTGGCTGGCCTTGTCACGAGTTCGAGCCCAGTACCACTAAAGACCCACCGTGTATGGGAGAGACGCACGTTAAATTTGTCGAGACCTCAAACGTCCTCCTGTTGGTGTGGTGAGATAGTTAGGAGAGAGGGTGTACCAGATCAGGTGTCGTCCAAGCTACTTGACCATGGTTCAAAATTACGTGGTCCATCGCCAAAAGCCTTGGTGTAACTGTACAGTGTGACGTTAACCCTCTAAGCGGATAGCACGGAAAATTCCGTCAGTGTAAAGATGCTTCGAAAATGCACTGCACGGATTTTTCTGCCTTCAAGTAACGTTTTCAAAGGCGGATTAGTCGCACTTTTCTGAAATCCTTTCCCCTTTTTAAAGGTTTAACATCTTGAAAGATAATTGGGGACGGTGGAAGCAACACAGCAGGAGTTTTATGGCTCGCAGGAAACCCCGTGTTTTGACCCTGGAACAATCGTAAGAAATCGGGGGGAAATTTCTTTAGACCCCAGGAAGTGTTTATTTGTTACCTCGTATTTTAAAAGTTTTGTAAAGTCCCAACGCATAAGTAAAATATGTTACAATTCCCTTTTGGTTTCATATTAATTTGAAACTGTAACAAGTTGGGGCGTGTCAGTGCAATCTGCTATTTTATATAGTTAGACAAATTATCTTTTTTAAGTATATTCTTTTCGCTTTATTTTTCTTATTTTAATCAAAGCTTTCAGTTTTTGAAACATGATTATTTTATTATAAGATACCGAAAAAATTAATAGAACACCAAGCTCTTTAAAATTTGAAACCTTTTCAATTTTCCAACCACTAAAAATGAATAAATTTAAACTTCATCAAATCATTTGAAACATTTTCTTACACTTTGATAAAAATAATAACGAAAATAAAAACTAATTAAGATTTATTAGTTTTTTTTTCTAGATTTCAAAGTCGAAGTGTTCAGGGAAGTTTCAGTACAGTGCCTAGTTATATATTGTTTAAATACACCGAATTATATTTGAATTTTAAGTGCTTGAACTTCAGTTTACATCAAAGACGACATGAATGAAGATTTTCACACATTTTTTTTATAACTTGAATGTTTGAATAAATGGCAATCAAAAATATACGGAAACATTTACAGTATACATTTATGCATATAAATAAACATAAAAATCAATTTTAAATTCGAGCTATTCAAAAACATTCGAATTATTGTTAAAAAATATCTGTTTATACAAAATACCTCAACATTTATCTTTTTTTAAAGGCTAACTGAATAAGTAATTAAAATATGGGTATTTTTTGAAATCTCGACCGTATAAAGCTAGAAATTTTATGTTAGAAATTCCATTTGAAATTTCGAAAAAAAAAATGCATCGCGCAGCTAAAAATTATTTACCATAAGTTTTAGCAATTGTTTGAGTATAATAAAAATTTCAAATATTATTATATAGCTTCTTTGGTATCTTTTAATATATTTCGAAGATTTCATAGAATTCAGTTGAAAACTGCATGCTAAGAGCAAAAAAGAGCGAATTTTCCATTAAGTTTTACATAGAAGCCAAACTGAGAAGCTAAAGCGTAGGAATTTAAAATTTTGAGTATATCTGAAGTAGTTTTGGAAAAATATTTATTTTAAAGTTCAGAAAATTTGTGTGCGTTATGTTATACTTAATATTAATTAAATGGTTAAAATAATATGTTAATAATAGTCATGTAATCGTTTGATGACACATTCATATACAAATAAAAATTATAATGGTCATTGATGCGAATGTCAAGAATTTTATGTAATTTTAAATTCATACATTAACATATTGATGTAGAAAATATAAAACGACCATCTAAAATACATGAAAATGCAGTCTGCTATAAAAATGATCTTGACAAACAAAATCCGGCATTTTCACTTACTATGGCAGAGCCGGCTTAGTCAGGGGCGATCTGGAAAAACAGAGAGAGAACCGCGGTTTTGATGGATGCCGCTCTAGCTTTTAAAGCTCCCAAGAAAAATTATATATATATATAAATTACAAATGCAAAAATAAATCTTGTAATTTTTCATACATTTTTATAACAACGAATTGTGGAATTGGCTTCCAATACATTGTAGTGTTTGACAATATGTAAGGTAACCAACCCTACTTTAGATAGATTTGTACAACATTTTCGTAACCGTATTCCTTTTAAAATTAATTCGTGCATCCGAATTACACCTTTTGCACCCTTAAAAATTTATATAAACTATAACGGTAATATTAATTTATGCAACTTGCGAAATGTTCATAATTAACCATTTCCGTCTAAACAGTTTACATGAAAAAAAAAGTTTAAACTCCGTCATTCATTAGGGAATTATATAAGATTTTAACATTAAGTTTTATTTTTCCCCGAATAAGGTCGAGTGTTAGTGTATCGTGCTTCCACACCACAGGTCTGGGGTTCTATTAACGGGCTGGGCAAGGTCGACTCTGCCTTTCATCCCCGCTACATTGGGTCGATAAATGAGTACCAAGCTTGCTTCGGGTCTGAAACACTGAAGGTCTCTCTTCAGACAGACCATCAAATCGGGACATCTGTTCATTCACCTCAGCTTCCAATAGTCACGTGTATTATGATGGGTACAGTAGTTCCTGGCCCTCATGGATTGTTGTGCCACTGAGTTTGAGTCTTAAGTTTGAGGATTACCTTACTTTGGGGATATCACTTAGATATATAAACATGTATTTCCACTCATTTGCAATTAAACATTTTTCTTTCAATTACGTTTATTTCAGAAGGAAGTTTGATTTTTCAAATGTATTTGCTTAATAACATATATATTTGTGTATTATATTAAAAATTTGATCAATCCAAAATTACATGCTTTTGGCTCCTCTAAAAGCTTTTAAGATTTTACAACTGATCTTACAATCCATATACGTTTTATAGTAGTATATTTAAAAATGATAAAGACATTTTACGACTGTGCGAGCTGTTATGCCTCGTTTATAAATATAAAAAATTGCATTCAGCTACAGTTTTTAAAATGTACAGAAATAAGTGGAGAAATAGGATAGTTACATATTATGAATATTTTTGACTGCATTAAGATATATTTATATTTCAGTTTCTTTACAATTTGAATAGAAGTTGTAAGCCATTTTGCGAATAGTTTGATATTGAGTATAAACCCATAGGCTGTTTAATATTGTAAAGTGTTTTACTTTGATACCAGCACACATTAAAATAAGGCTCATTTGCAGTTATATGATCAGCTTCAGTGATATTTAAATTTTCAAAAATAGTCTACACGTACGAAAACATTCTTTCACAACCGCACACCACATCTCATACTATATCTTCCCTACAGCAGGAAATATTTGTGTATACTGAAAAATTTAATACAGGATACATTTGCAAGTGTTAAATTTGTTTTTAAAATTTGGTATGAATACATTGTGGAACTGTCGGTTAACTTCACTGAACAAAATTGTTTTAAGTGTACTGTTTTGAAAGACAAGATTAATTAGGGAGAAATTTTCTCACAATAGAATTTGTAATGACTGAATTGTGTGACATTTTTCCTTGTAATAAAAGAAACAGAAAGATAAGAAATTTAACTTGAGTAGAAAATGGTTAGAAGTACTGTCATGCGCATTTGAAGAAGTATATCCCCCATTAAAATTAAAAATTATTGACTGAATGTGTGTTATGTCCATTACAAATGTTAATGTAGAAAAGGAATTTTTATTTAATACAAGAAGTTCGAAAAGGAGAACACTAGGAAGGAAAATTTAAATTTTTTCCGAAAAATATTCAGTTAACATAAAAATATCTTTTATATGATTTTAATTAAAATAAATTCAAAGTATTGAAAGCCTTTTTTATGCTATTTTAAATTAAAAATATAACTGAATAGTGAACGATCGGTTTTATTTCATAAATATAATCATCGTATGTGTATCACCGTATGCACAATTTATTGTGTTATTGTTTAAAAAATGAGATAGGGCCTTTGCTCTTTTTACCTCATTACTTTTTTAAAAATCAGGAAAGTGAGCGCGTTTTCTTACTCTCATATTCAAAAATGAATACATGATGCTTTTTTCTGGTTCAAATCGCAATACCAAAAAAAACATATATTTTTTTAATTTTTAAAAAATGACAGAAAAATATAAATTTTGTTTGAAGAAAATATAATTAATTTTCAACTTCTAACATACTATTTATTTCATTTTTTCCTTTTTTTACCCTTCATTTTGTTTTAATTTTACTGTGACTGAACATATAGGAGAAAGAAAGACCGAATTCCACTACAGCTTTCATACAAGATTGCCCAAGGCAACTTTACAGCTAGCTGTAAACGATTGATCTCTTGGTTCTTACTTGACAAAGGAAACGAACTAGGTCATAAAATTGTCCCCGTTCGACCTCCCAAGTTCTAAAAGGGGGAAAGGGAAGAAGTCTGCTGCATTTTTAAAGCGAACTTCAAAATAAGAGTTAACGCTTTCGGAATAACTTTTCAGGAGGAAGGTATCCACTTAGAGGGTTAATATTCACCATTCCTGTGTACGGCGATTTTCAAACAAATACGCATTCCTCGAATTCCTAATTACATCGTTGATAAAAGTGTCGCATAACAATGCACCTGACCTCAGGGCCGGCGCTAGGGGTGGGCCAGCCGGGCCTCCTGCCCGGGGTGGCAACCTTATGAGGCAGCAAATTTGCTTTAAAATTAACTATTTTATGAAGAAAATAAACCAAGATTCATATAAATCTTATAAATTAATATGTTGAACTTTAATAATATATATATATATATATATATATATAATAATTAATTTATGTTTACGAACTTTTTAAGTATTTTGAAAGTCAAAATATTTCAATTTCAAGGACACCGCTCAGAAGCATAATAAATTCACACTTAAAAATTGCTTAAAAGGGAAACAAAATCCCTCTTTTTATTGTAATTTAAATAAAAGGACACACATACAAAGTGCTATAATAGAATTTTTTACCGTGTGTCATAATTTGTTGAAATATGTATGAAAATGCGCGAGGACGTGAAAAATTAGTCCTGACAAACTTTCACACACGATTAACTGTGACTATTAAAGGGAAAACAACAGTTTTATTGTTTTATTTAAGGAGTTAGCCAAGTCTCCACTATTACAGTGTTTCCACTGGATTGAACTGAACTGAACTGAACTATTGTTTTATTTATGGAATAATTGCATTGTGCAGATTGGTTGCTAGTGAAGTAGACTGTGTTATATAAAAAATTACTATTTACTGGGCCTTTTTTAAACTTGTGTTAATAAAGTAAGGTGAGTAGAATAATTAAAAAATATTCAGTTTTTTTAAAAAAAAAATATTTAAATAGCTTCTACAGCGTAAATAACGAGGCTTTTCGTGTATTTTTAACCGATTTCATAAAAGGACAAGGTTTTCAATACGATGAATTTTTTTTTTCTTGTTAGCCCGGTGATTACTTCAGAAAATCTCAACCGATATGAAAGATTTTTTTTTATTTGACAGGGTATGTTACCGGATTGGTACCATTGTTAAAAAAGTGTTTCAAAATTTCATCCCCTAATTTAGGGGCTGATAAAATAAAAGTTTCTGAAAATAAATAAAATTTGATGTGAATAAAATCACTGGAAATCCAAATAAAATGCAAAATTAAAACTTTTTAAAAACTACCCCTTTCACCTTTGGGGTTAATATTAAAGGGTGAAAAAAATTAGTTTTCCGATTAAATAAAGCTTACTTTCCAAAAAAAGGCACCCGATTTTTAAAATATATGGATTTACTTATCATTATTTCAGTGAAGTTGGTTAAAAATAATTTTATACTTTTTAGTTCTTTTTTAAGTCAGTTCTATTTTTTTATATTTTTATTAAAGTGGTTTTTGAAAAACACCCAATGGAGAATACATTAATCCAATGATATAAACCAGTCGCCTTCAAATCATGGAACTCTGGAGTTCCACGAGGTATACCCAGGATTTCGACGAATCAAAATAAAAATTCGAAGAAAAAAAGTTAAAAAGGTGTATGCAAAATATTCACGGTTTCTATGGTGTCTTAGAGGAATTTTTTCAACGAGTATGCATTAGTTTTTAAAGCCGTGTTTCCCAACGCTGGTCCCATGGAGGAAGGGAGAAGGAGCGATAAAGAAGAATTTCGGCATCCAATACCTTCTCTTTCAACTAATTCCCTACAAATTTTACTGCTTTGTACGCGTGAATTCAGGTACTATTGAAAGAGATAGATTTTGGCAGAGATTAGTCTCAACAAAAATGATGAAAAGCACGGTCAAGGTTTATGAATGAAAAGAAAGGGGCAGAATGACCCTAAGAAAAAGGTCCTTTTTAGAAGAAAACTAAGGAAATCTTGTGTCAATTTGATTTTCGAACGAATTCTTTTAGTTTCATGTGCTTATGCAGACAAGAAAAAGTCGTACAACAAAAAAGGTAACAATATTTTCTTTCAAATTCTCTTTTAGATTTTTAGGATTTAATGCCCAGGAATTTTAATCATTGCGAAAGATAAAGAGAAAAAAAAGTATTTTGCTGCATCTGTGCTTTTTCTATTTTATTTATTTATTTTGAATTTTGCATACATAAATATAAATGTCATCCGTTTCGTAGAATATTTTCATGTTGATTAACATTTTTAAGTATGTGTGTTTTCGTAGCCTTAATGTACCGTAATCGTCTTAAAACATTTTCGACTGACATTGTTATTCAAATAAAAAAATATTATTTGCCTCTCGTATAAAAATTATTTCTTTAGTTACTTATAAAGGATGATAGTAGTTAATTTTAAATGCAAAACATTAATGAGCTTTTAAGTACATTCATTATTTATATTTGTGGTTTAAAAGATACTCTTCAAAACGACGAACTAAAGTATTGCACAGATCTAGAAACAGTATTAACTGATGGGTATTTATCTAAAATAAATGCGCTGGACCGGGCAGACGAGATAGTAGCGGTTTTGGCTTTGCTAAATAAAAAAGAATGTCCAATCAGGATTTTAAAATTCATATCGAACCTGGATTATGCACCAAACCTCGGTATAATTTTATGTGTATTGCTTACTCTCCCAATAAGTATGGCAAGTAAAGAAAGGAGTTTCTCCAAATTAAAATTAATTAAATAAATTTTACGCTCAACAACTACCGAGGATTGCCTAAACTGCTTGACAACAACAACTATTGAACATGAACTGGCTGGAGAAATTAATGTTAAAGATATTATTTAAAAATTTTCAGAATTAAAAGTAAGAAAAAAAAACACTTTGAACTCTCGGTTTAATTTATTTTAACATGTAATTAAGTGTTAATATTAAGTGGTTCTATAATTTGTTTTAGTATTTTTTTATATTTGCATTTTATAATTATATACTAGAAATGACTTTTTTCTTTTTTTCTGTGCAATCCTAATTTTAATTTAGTGTCAAAAACATAAATTAATAAATTAGTATTTTTTGCTAATCATAACTTCAACATTATTGATAGCAATTTTGTTCTCACATTTTGTTTTACCATTAGGCGTGGGAAGGGCTTAGGTTATCTCTTTTAATTTTTGTTATAAACGGGCGGCATATTTCCTGTTTGCCCGGGGCGGCGAAACTGCTAGCGCCAGCACTGCTGACATATTCTATGTTGCACATGTAAGTGAAAATTCAAGTTTTAACCCTCCAACTGGACAGCACGGATTTTTCCGCCCTACTAGAGAGGCTTCAAAAACGGACCACACTGAATTTTTCCTAAGGCCGGGGACTCACCAAAAATGAACCAAACAGATTTTTTCCCCTTCAAGTAATGTGTTCAAAACCGGTAAGGTGGTATTTTTCCGAATTCTTTTCCCCTTTAAAGGTTTACGATCTTGAAAGATAATTAGAGATTGTCGGGGAGACATAATGGGCATTGAGGGGGAACTTTTATGGTCACGGGGAGACCGGTTTCTTTAGCAATCGTAAAATCTCGGAAGGATTTCTTTAAACCCTAAAGTGTACGGAAATAAATTGCAAGTCAACTTGTTGAGAAATCTCAATTTTTTACTTTTACCTTAAAATTCTCAAATGGAATTAAGTTTTTATAATGTATGTCTAAGTTTTTAAAAATATCTGTAGTATTTAAATTCAAATTATACATTAAAACATTGAGGATAATTTACTGTTTCATTTTTCTTATTTTAATCAATACTTTCAGGGATTTTTTTAAAAATGATTATTTTGTTATGTGTCAAAAAATAAAAAAAAGGTTCAAAATTTAAAATCTTTTAAAATTTCGGACACTTCTAAACATGAATAATTTTTAAGCTTCTGTATTACATTATTTGCAAAAAAATTTATGTGTATTGTTAAAAAAAAACCCTATTTAAATCTTTTAGTTTTTCATAATTTTAAAGCCAGATATTCAGGGCATCTTACATAGAATCCCTTGTTTTGTATTGTTCAGATAACAAATTATATTTGAATTTTGAATGTCTGAACATTAATTTCATTCAAAGAGAACTTTAACTACAAGTTTATATTTTTGAACCTGAATCTTCAAATAAAGAGTATTTAAAAGCATCTGGACAAATTTACAGTTAACATTTGCGCATATAAATAAATATAAAGATCGTTTTTAAATTCAAAAAAGTTAAAAAAATATATATTATGCATAATCCCTCATCATTCATGTTCCATTAGTGGTTGACTGAAGAAAAGGTTATTAAAATTTGGACATTTTTATAATCTTTACCATGCAAAACTAGGAATTTTGTATTAGCTCCACTAAAATTCTGCATTGGAATTTCGAAAAAGATATTTATGCGTGTCTCACATACTCAGTTGAAAAACATATATTTACCATAAGTACTAATAATTTTTGGATATTTAAAATTATCATTAGATTAATTTTTAATATATATATATATATATATTCGACTTATATACTTTTTTCAAGTATTCCTTAAATTTCATCTAATTTAATTAAGTAAGGGGATATAAAAATCGCACTTTTTCTCTTCTCTACTCAACTACTTGAGGTCTTTTGGCGACGGACCTGTGGCCAGGGTACCAGGTGGTCAAGGTATCGAATCATGGTTGGCATGTCTCGAGTTCGAGCCCAGTGCCACAAAAGACCCGCCGTGTAGGGCAGAGATGCACGTTAAATCTATCGAGAGCTGAAATGTCCTCTCGTTTGTGTGGTAGTTAGGAGAGGGGGTGCCAGCTCAGGTGTCGCCCTCGTCATTTGACCATTTTTCAAAATTACGAGGTCCATCACTAAAAGCCCTCGTGTAGCTGAACAGTGAAACGTTAATATTCACTCACTTGGCGACGGACCTCGTAATTTTAAACCATGGTCACGTGACGAGGATGACGCTTGAGCATCGCGCCCTTACACGGCGGATCTTCAGTGGTGCTGGGGTCGAACTCATGACACGTCAGCTACGAGTGCGTTACTTTGACCATTAGGCTACCGTGGCCTCACAATGTGGTTGAAAACTGCATGTTATGAGTAAAAATATGCTGAAACATTTGATGAACTTATAATAAATTTTTGTATAGAAGATAGATGTGTGATATGCTAAAATGTCAATATGTAAAAGTTATGAGAATATCGATGACAATTTTTGAAAAATTCAATTTAAGTTTCAGTTTGAATCTTATTCGTTTTTTTTTTTTTTCGCATTTAATATTAAATAGTCCTCGCGATAACAAATTAATAGTTTAACGCATTCATAGATTATAAAAAAATAAAGGTATAAATGACATTGTTGGGAATAATATGTTTTTATAGTTTTGATATCAGACTTCTTTGCAGGAGTGTAGACTATTAAAAGGCTGATGTAGAAGTTCGAAAACTAATATTTAAAATATATGGAAAACAATATATCTGCAATTCCATGATCTTGACGAGCAGAAGACGGCATTTTTACTTAGTAGGGCAGAGTAAGCATAAGTTAGAGCTTGTGGAGGAAACAAATCTCAGGCTCTGCAGTTTTGGCAGGTAATGAACTCCCATTTGCTTTCTCTCTCAGTAAGGAATATAAAAATAACAAATACAAAAATAAGTCAGAAAATTTTATATAGCTTTAATAACAATGAATTGTGAACTTAGTTTCCACCATTGTCACGAGTTGGCAGTAACTACGCTATTTACGACGACGTACTTCTTATATATATATATATAAGAAGTACGGTTGATAGAGTACCAATAATTTTAACACAATTTTATATTTCGTTCTCGTAAACGTTACTCCTTTTAAAACATGTATTGACAAAATACTCTCCTTTTGTATATTTATAAAATTTTAAAAATATAATGGTTATCTTACCCAACATTTTAAATCAGGGCGTTAACTGTGTAGCTAAGACGTGCCAAACCAATCTGTCAGTATCATTCAGTGTGCCATATAGTAGGAAATTTTTGAAATCCTTCGATTCTTACGGTAATATTTGCAGATTTAAAGAATAGAGGTAAATAATTTAAATTTACAGTTTTATATTTTATATTAAATAGGGATCAATAAAATACATTTATTAACATAAAATAAACAATATAAAATGTTTCTATTTCTTCAACAAAGATAAAAAAATTAAAAATGTATGTTTCCAACATATTTACTTAAATAAGAAATAGACAAAGTGAAATATAAATGATTCCCTTCATTACAGTTAAATAAATTTGTAATGCGAATTAACTCTTTCACGACTCTTCTTTCATATCGCAAAACCAGGGGTATAATGCATGACACGATTCTGAGCATTCAGTTGTTAAACAATTTCTTTGCGGAGTCGAAATATTTTTCATATTAGGAAAGATTTTTTACTTTGATATGCCGAATCATAAGTGGAAAGCAGAGTACATGCAAATTTCTTTTTTCAACAATTAAATCCCCTAGCAATAACACTCAATTATTTACAAAATAGCTGTAAATTTATCCTTAGAATTATCTTTCAGATTATTTTGTAGTTCCATAAATGTCCATAACTCAGAAGATGTTTGACAAATAAGGTCTATTATCAACTTCCATCCACTCAAGAATTGACAAATTTGTAGAGTAGTGCTGATTGTCACTAAGAATTGTACCACGTGCCACTAGTCCATAGCTTGCCGACACGTTTTAAATGTTCTTATTAACTAACCATCTCCTTTTCAAACACAATTTATATGATAAAAAAGGGTTTTCATTCATTTTGTAGGGAATTGTATTAGATTCAACCATAAGTAATTTTGTGTATCAAAAAAATTACGTTGTTTCGGGAATCCCCTTAGAGCAAAACGAAAGGAATTTCACATAATTGTTGTAAGTTTCTCTAAAAGGGGAAACGTTCACTTTCAAAATACACTGCGTAAAGTGGTTTTAGGTGTACGAAGTTATATTCACTATTATTCCTAAAATAAATTTTGATATTTTGGTTTTTCGTTAAGTTTTGAATTTATTTCTTCAAATATACTTCTTTCAAACTTGCTATTTTCTTTTGCGGCCACGTTAGCCTGATGGTCATGGTTATGAACTAGTGTCCAGTGTTCGAGCCCTGGTACCACAAAAGTTTAGCGTTGTAGAGGAGCTGATGCACGTTAAACACAACGAGGTCAAAAGTCCTCACGTTGGTGTGATGTGGAAGTTTGGAAGGGGAGTTATCAGCTCAGGTATCGTCCTCGTCACTTAACCACGGTTCAAAATTATACGTAGTCGCTCGTCAGTAGCCACCGTGTTGACTTAGAATGCAATGTAAACCCTTGACGTGTGCACTTGAGTTAATCCGAGTACGCTAAACAGTTCCAAATATGCACATTAGATATAATTCAAACGAGGTCGCATTTTATGCTGCTGTAATTTTCTCACTCAAATATCAGCGAGCGCCGTCTGCACTCGTGATATTTGACTGTTGTTTCTTATATTTACGATTTAGTCGTGAAACATCAAAAACTTGGATAAAATATTTGTATAAGAAATTAAGGGAAAAGAAATACTTAGATTTTAGAAGTAAATTACTAGAAAATTTACATAAAATTATTACTATGAAACAAATTGAATCCAGTATCATTGCGTATTCAAAGATTTGAACGTCGAGATAGATAAGCTTTGAACATAAAAGATTTACTGACGTTTTATCTGATGTGTAAATTTAAACTGAAAAATGTACACGGCACAAACACAGACATTTGTATCTGTCAGTATCCGAAACACGTCATTTACACCAATAATATCTTCCATTTGGAAAACAATTCGGCAACTCTTGAGGAAGTGGGTGGTCGTCCAGAGCTTCTTTCAACGGAATTTCCAAGAAAGGAAAAGCCGTTTTCCAATTAGTTTATCTTTCTCTTTTGAAGCGGTGATGCCCGTTCCTGCCTGAATCACCACTATTTTTCGTGAATAGTCTATTCCAAACAATAATCTCCATTTCTATTGGTCTTACTGCTTCTTACCAAAATCTTTAATTACCTTAAATAAATATATATATATATAGCTACCATTTGCTTTTCGAATCCTTTTAAGAAGGGCTTTTTGGTTTATCTTAAAAATGAATAGTGATTCTGAAAATGAATGTTTGATTGAAGAGAGAAGTTCGGATGAAGAATTTTCATCCTCTGAAAGTGAGTCTGATGATGATTGCTTGGATAATGTTAGAAGAGACTGGTGTCAAATAGATGTTACCTCTCCTCTACCTAGTCATCCTAAATTTCCATTTACTGGAAATCCAGGAATAAAAGTATGTATCGGGGATTCTGGAGATCCTTTTGAATATTTCAACCTGTTCCTTGACGATGAAATGTTCTCATTTATTGTAGAGGAAACAAATAGATACGCCGAATCATTCTTTGAAAATGCAGAATTGACACCTGGTTCTAGGGCTCTAAAATGGAAAAATACGAACAAGGAAGAGATGAAAAGATTTATCGCTCTGTTTTGCTCCTACAAGGCGTAGTATAAAAACCTGTGGAAGAGTGGTTTTGGTCGAAAAGACCAATTCTATCCACTCCATTTTTTGGAAAAGTGATGGGTGAGGTGCGCTATGGACTTTTGATGAAGTTCCTGCACTTTGCAAATAATGAGTCCAGTAGCGATTTAGTTCATAACACGAAGCTAAAAAAAATAAGAGAGTTTCACAATCTAATAGTACATAAGTTCAAATCTGTGTATGTACCGAAACCGGATATATCAGTGGATGAATCGCTGATAGCATATAAAGGTCGATTAAGTTGGAAACAATATATTCCTCAAAAACGAGCTCGTTTTGGGATTAAATTGTTTCAGTTATGCGAATCAGAAAGTGGCTACATTTGGAACTCGTTGATATACACGGGAAAAGGTACTGCCTTCAACGAAAACTATAACAATTATGGTCTTTCGACGAAACGTGTCCTGACTCTTATCCATGAATTGAAGGGGAAAGGCTATTGTTTATCCACTGATAATTTCTATACATCACCTGAATTAGCGGAATTACTGATTGACAGTAAAACGGATATCTGTGGAACTTTACGACCAAACCGAAAATGTTTACCTGTTTCATTAAAAAGTTCTACACTGAAGAAATGGGAGATTATAGCCTTCCAAATGGGTAAAATGTGTGTTTTAAAGTGGAAGGGAAAAAAACCCTTGCATATTCTTAGCACTTTTCATAACGCTGACATGAAGGAACTGAAAGCTAAGAAGGGGGATTCTGTGAAGCTGAAACCAAAAGCCGTGGTGTTTTATAATACCAACATGGGGGGTGTTGATAGATCAGATCAGTGTCTATCTTACTATCTTGTTGCCCGAAATCAACAGCGAAAATACTACAAAAAGATTTTTCGACATTTGTTAAATCAAATTGTGGGGAATTCCTTCGTTATCTTTAAAAAAAAATGGCGGGATTTTAAATCATATTGGTTTTCGAATGAAACTGATAGAACGATTAATAGAAGAAGGAGGTAGTGATTCTAGTTCTCGAAACTTTGTTTCCCCTAAAATTTCTGAAAATGTAGTCCGCTTAATTGGAACGCACTTCCCTTCATATGTAGAAAGTGACTGTTCAAAAAAAAAAAAACATCGCGAAAATGTGTGGTATGCAACCTTAAGATGAATGATAATGGAAAACGCATTCGGAAAGAAACTCGTTT
Organism: Trichonephila clavipes; assembly: GCA_019973935.1. Lineage (NCBI taxonomy): Eukaryota > Metazoa > Arthropoda > Arachnida > Araneae > Nephilidae > Trichonephila > Trichonephila clavipes. The sequence continues at coordinate 44,349 of BMAU01017607.1, read as the reverse complement.
TCAATGTAAATACTGTAATGTTGGACTGTGTGTGCAGTGCCGTGTTTCGAAAAATATCACACTGTGACATTTCTGTAAACGACATGTATGTGTCTTTCTCATACTTCTTTGATATTTTTTGCTATTTATAACTGTTAAAATTATTTTTTATAAAAGGTTTTTTGTAACTAATTGTAAATTGAATAAAACCTTTTCTTACAATTATATGTATTTTAGGATGAAATCTGATTTACTTTATTCAGGAAATTTTTAGTAAATTTCATTTTCTTAGCCAACTTATTTGTTTTAAAACATGCATATTTGTGTATTATATAATTAAATTTCTAACTATCTAAAATTATGTCTGGCTTTTTTCTTCATTAATATCTTTCAGGATTTTACAAATTATCTTGCCATTATTCATTATGTACTTAATAAGGAAAAATATATCTAAATATAAATAATTACTGTCCTAATAAACATATAATTGTTTTTAGCTACAGTTTGGAAAATGCATTGAAATTTGTATCGGGACAGGATTTTAACATATTATGAATGTGTTTTTTACTGCCACTATGTTATATATTTATCTTTCATTCTTTTTACCATATGAGTAGAAGTCGTAAACAGTTTGTCACAGTAAAATTAATTTTTGTTTTATATTCAAATTATACTATTATATTGATTCTGAAAATAATAGGTTAGTTTGACAAGCCATTATTTCACAATTTTAAAGCATTGAACAGTTTTGAAATTTTTAAAACTTTTCTAAAATGTTAATTTATTAAAAATATTTAATTATTGTAAGTGATTAATATTTCTTAGATTATTGGAAACAAAAAGTATAAAATTTAAAATATATCTCTTTGTTGAATTTTAGTAATTATTTTCATGGCTATACCTGGAAAAAAACCCAACTTTTTTAAATATTAACATTAAGATATTTTTAAAAAATAACTAGAGCTCTTAGACCTAAATCCATATGAACTTTTATAGAACATATGTAAGGGAACATTTACAAGATATTTCAAGACTCTATCTTGAACAGGAAAAACGCCTTAGGGATTAGAAAACACTCTCATCTTCAAAATTAAAAATCTGAGAAAAACATATTTAAAATTTGTACAGGCATAAAAAAAATTCCATTGCCTGTAAAGCTTTAATTTTTCAATCTGTTACTATCAAACTTATGCTCTACATGAAAATTCTACTTGAAATAAATATGACTGAAATATCTTTTCTAATTCAAAATATTCTAAGACATAACATTGATAACAACAGTTAATTTGATCAATTATTCACTATTATCAGAACCTTATATATTCACAGGAGTTTTAAATGCAAAATATTTATATAGAAATTAGTAGTTATACAAACGTAATCCAGAAATCACCAAATTTGTAAACAATATCTATTTTTTTTCTCAGTTCCCCATCGTGGCAGTTAAGCAAGTTTAAGTTTTTGTTGCATGACTTTAAAATACTGCAGTGTAGTACTACAAAAGATTTATTATAATGTAATTTGTGGTACATCAGGGAAATATTTATATAGTTCATTCTGCAACATTTGTATTCTGTAGTCTAATTGTAATATTACCTGAAAAAGCTGCATTTTAGATTTACCATTTTCAGTCATATTCCATCCCTTTCAAGTATTATTTATCACAGTAGCCTGCGTACATTTTAGTCATGGCATTTTTCAAAAGGAAAAAATTAATGAAGACAAAGTATAAAGCTTTTAAATTATATGAACTATGTGTCAAAAAATATATTGGTCTTTAAATCAATCTTAATTAAGTAAATGTGAGAAAACTCAAAAACATGAGCAAACAGAAATGATTTTAGAAACTAAAATTGTAGTTAATTTCCGTTTCACACGAAATATTGGATTGTGTTAAAAAATACTTTTAATTAATTCAATCTAGGAATGCAAAAATGCTTTAAAATGAAACCGAATTTAAAATCAAAACTCAGAAAATTAAAATTTCTTAAAACCTAATTGGTTTTTAGATCAGAAATTGAGCAAGTTTTCCAAATATATGAAAAATGTATTTGCAATAAATTGGGTGAACTCTCTGTTGGCCGTAAAGTGTAGAAAATGTCCATTTCACAATCCTCGCCCTAGGCCACAGCTGTGAATGAGGAACCTCCCGTTTCGAAGAACACAGAGACCGAAAAGCCATAAAACCATCCCCTGCAAAACCAATCAGGACCTCCTGCGGCTTTAACAGGGGAAGGCATTAAACTGCCATTCGTTTTTGAAGCAGTTCGCGAAATTTATCGGAACATTTTCGGATAAGCTAGCTTTGGAAAAGTAGATCACTTTCGAAGTGAAATTCAATTAGCGGGTAATCCAGTCAGAGGGTTAAGTCACATACTGTTATTGATTTTAGTAACAATAATAAAATTTTGATGTTAATGTCATTAGATAACAATAAGAGATTAGCTTCTATATAATATAATTGTATGTTAAAACAATTTTTGTCTGAAAAAAAACTATAAGCTCATTTCCTAATTCATTTCGAACAACATATTTAATTTTTACGCACGTGTGTGTATTTGGTAACCAAATAACAGCTTCATTTAATCTATAACTCAGAAAATAGGCTACATTATGTGGTATCCTGTTTAAGAAAATGTAGATGGTAGAAACAAATTGTACTTAAATTTGAATTTCTGAATTGCCTTATAAGAAACACTTATCAAGAACATAAGTTTCAATACGAGTCTTTAAAAAGAGAACGTCATTTTTAGTGAAAATGGTCATTAGAGCAATTTTTCATAAATTGTTATAATCTTTTTAACCACATTTCCGTTTCTTATTTTATAAATTAATGTTATTATTTCTGCTATTCATGAAAATACGACAGAGCTGTGCACTAAGAACTCCATTTTAAACGATAAACTGGTTAGCGAAAGCAACTGAAGACAAAAAAACGTATCTGCTGCCAACCTCTTGGTTCCGCCACAATGGAGGGGGAAGGAAAGAAACCCAATCTATGGTTTTTACGACTGCTTGACTCCATTTGCCTTTCTTCACTGTTCAAAGACGAATATTGCTCATCGTACATCATGCAAGAAAAAACTTATACATTCTACCTGTTAATATGTTTCCATTTAGCTGTTTGGAAAAGTAATTTCTATTCCTCCCAAAGAATTTTTTTTCTTCTTTTTTGTCATCCCAAAGAATCAGCTCGTTAGCTTCATCATATTTTTAAAATCCAATAATTTGTATCGATTTATAAAACAGTTACTATGTTAAATATCTTCAATGAGCTCACAATTCATAAATTATTAGTAACATAAAAACATATACTAATACTGCTCATAACAAAGTGCTGTTTTATACATCAGTGTATAATTTCATTAATTCAAGTGATTAATATACTTTTATTGAAAGCATGTTATGTATAGATTGGTGCAAAGAAGGGGTTGTCCTAGGGGCCCAGACTCCCCACCCCCATAGTCCTTGATTTTTTTATTGGTTATAATCCTATGTATTTATTACGCATAATTTAAAGATGTACTTGTTACTAATAATTTTATTAATTAATGCAAATTATTTGTTCAATAATTATTTTTGCATTGTTTTTGTTTCCGAAAATCGACGCAATCAAAAGAATATGTTGGGCGGCGTATTGGAACATAATACCAAAATGGTGGACTGTTTATGTGTATGATTTTGCTTACAAATTACAACTTATTTATTTATTTTTTTAGAATGCGAAGATTATAATTTTGACAAACTAAAACTTCTCATTGATAAGGGTTATATTTCAGTTCGGTTCAAGTGTAGTATAGGGGGAACACTTTGGATTTGGCGATTTTTCTTGAGATTTTTCGATTTTTATCTAAATGTCACGGTGAGATATCGAATTCATTCTAAAATAAATAATACCGAAAAAAGTACCTTGGCGACCACTTTTAGTCACCAAAATAAAGGACTGCGCCAAGTAGCCCCCTATACTACACTTGATCCAATAATATGGTTCTTTGCATTTTCATGTGTAAAGGACAGTTTTTGTAGAGATTTTCTCTCACTAGATGGCTGCACCTGTCAGCTGTTTTCGAATCGGAGAAACGTGGTATGGTGCAAGGTAGTCCCAATTAATTCTATTGAAATAAATGTTTAACTTAAATAATAATTGTTAAACTTATTTTATATATATGTACTTAATTTCTGTTAATTTTTAAAATGATCCTCATAATTTATATTTCAGTTTTTATATTTTACTTGTGTACTTGTATCGATTATATATATGCTTAACTGCAACATAACTGTATAAAATACTGAAAACGTGGCATTTTCTGTAAGAAATAGCTTTCTGTGTAGAGATAACTTTGCTGACGGTGTTGAATGAACACGCAGAATAAAATTCCAGTAAATATTGATAAAGTCTGAATAATGAAAACTCAACACACTTGAGTATTTATTAGAGTGCTATGAAACAAGCACCTAATAACTGGTGACCCTGATTTATATTTACTGGAAAATGACAAAATAGCGCATTGGCTAACAAGATCGTGAAGATGGCGCCAAGAACAATTGATGCTGCAGTGGTTCAGAAAGATTCCTTAGGAGTGGATGAACTCCTGTCTAAATTAGTAAGTCTTGAAGAACAACTTGCCTCTTTGAAGCTACAACGAAAAGTCCAAGGCTCTAGCCCTCATCACCATCAGAGGAGTAGAATTCGCAGCAAATCAAGGCTTCGCTACAATCCTCAGGGAAAATATTGCTATTACCATTTCCGAATCGGGAAGAAGTGCCTCCCTGGTAAATGCGTACAGCCGTGCAGCTTTAATGAGCCGGGAAACGAATCCCAGCAGTAGACGCCGCGGTGAGTCCTGCTGCCGACATTTTAGGCCGCAAATCCCGGTAATTTGTCAAGGACAGAGAAACCGGATGTTAATTCCTTGTGGATAGCGGAGCAGACGTCTCGATCCTCCCTTGGACAAAAACGAAAGGTGAGTGCCATGTCTCTCAATATAAACTGTATGCTGCTAATGGCACTGAAATTCCAACATATGGTCTAAAAATTCTCACGCTGGATCTAGGCCTAAGACGCCCATTTCAGTGGCCGTTTATTATTGCCAAAGTTAAGCGAGGAATCATAGGTGCCGATTTCCTTCAAAAATCTAGTTGCTGATAGATCTCTACAACAGGAAATTAATCGATGGAGTAACAAATCTTTCAACTAAAGGAGAAGTTGCTACCATCCAAGAAAATAATAATCTCAGCACGGTCAATAAAGCCTCCAAGTTTTTCAACCTGCTTAATTCGTATCCTGATTTAACCAAGCCAAACTTGGTTAAATGACGTTGTCAAACATGGAGTGAAGCACCACATCCTAACAACTGGCCAAAAGGTTTATTCGAAGGCAAGGCAACTGGCCCCTGATAAGTTGAAACTGGCGACGCAGGAGTTTCAGTTTATGCTGAACAACGACATCATTAGACCCTCAAAATCGCAATGAGCAAGTCCAATAAGAAGGATGGCACATTAACCCTCCAAGCGGACAGCAAGGATTTTTCTGCCCTACTAGAGAGGCTTCGAAAACGGACAACACGGAATTTTTCGTAAGGCCGGGGTCTCAACAAAAATGAACCAAACGGATTTTTCCTCCTCAAGTAATGTGTTCAAAAACGGTAAAGCCGTGTTTTTCCGAATTCTTCCCCCCACCCTTTAAAGGTTTAGTATTTTGAAAGATAATTAGAGACGGTCAGGGAGACACAATGGGCATTGAGGGGAAGTTTTATGGCTCACGGGGAGACCGGTTCTTCTCCTGCAGCAATCGTAAAAAACTGGGAAGAATTTCATTAAACCCTAAAGTGTACGGAAATAATTGCAAGTCAACGAGTTAAGAATTCTCATTTTTTTCTTTACCTTAAAATTCTCAAATGGAATTAAGTTTTTATAATGTATGTCTAAGTTTTTAAAAAATATCTGTAGTATTTAAATTCAAATTATATATTAAAACATTGAGGATAATTTACTGTTTCATTTTTCTTATTTTAATCAATACTTTCAGGGATTTTTTTTAAAAATGATTATTTTGTTATGTGTCAAAAAAATAAAAAAAAAGGTTCAAAATTAAAAAAATTTAAAATTTCGGACACTTCTAAACATGAATAATTTTTAAGCTTCTGTATTACATTATTTGCAAAAAATTTATATGTATTGTTAAAAAAAAACCTATTTAAATCTTTTAGTTTTCCATAATTTTAAAGCCAGATATTCAGGGCATCTTACATAGAATCCCTTGTTTTGTATTGTTCAGATAACAAATTATATTTGAATTTTGAATGTCTGAACATTAATTTCATTCAAAGAGAACTTTAACTTCAAGTTTATATTTTTTAACTTGACTCTTCAAATAAAGAGTATTTAAAAGCATCTGGACAAATTTACAGTTAACATTTGCGCATATAAATAAATATAAAGATCCTTTTTAAATTCAAGTTAAAAAAAATATATATTTATGCATAATCCCTCATAATTCATGTTCCATTAGTGGTTGACTGAAGAAAAGGTTATTAAAATTTGGACATTTTTATAATCTTAACCATGCAAAACTAGGAATTTTGTATTAGCTCCACTAAAATTCTGCATTGGAATTTCGAAAAAGATATTTATGCGTGTCTCACATACTCAGTTGAAAAACATATATTTACCATAAATACTAATAATTCTTTGGATATTTAAAATTATCATTAGATTAATTTTTAATATATATATATATATATATATATATATATATATATATCTGAAGTAGAAGGTGCTATTGCAAGCCCCCGTGGCATCCCCCCAGAGAGGGCAATGTCCCCGCCGGGGTAAGGAGCAGCGATAGAAGGAACATCAGAACAGGACAGAATCCGTTGGGACCGCAAGGGAAGCAGACGCATATCGACAGAGCCGTTATATTTCTTTAAAAATAATAAAAGCCAATTAGGCAACGACGTTTAAATGTTCATTTAATTAATTAATTTTATTCTACATTTTTATTTATTCTTATTTTAAAAATAAACAGATTATTCTGTCAAAGGAGTTTATGAATTAATCCCAGTAACAACATAACATTTGGGGGCTTGGCCTCAAATCAAATTAAATTAAAATTAAAAACCGCTAGAAAATACGACGAGTCAAGACTGGTGTACCACGCACGCTTCAACGATGGAACCAAAAACGCAAACCACAACGGCGAAATCATCAACGGTGAGTCCATTCTAATTTACTCCTTTATTCTTCTGAAGATATTTACTTACGATGGTCTGTCTAGATGAAATTGCTGCTATTGCGAACATATTAAAGACGGCCCCTGCTTCAACGGTGCAACTTCTGCACAAAATTGTAAATGACGAACCCTACAGTAAATCTTCTAGAAAAGAGTTAAAAAAATTCGCGGGTTTCCCACAGAATTACGACATTGAAGCACGAAAGAATAAAATTTTAAAGGACTTTACGAAAACTGAACTTATTACCGTATGCACTATATTAGGACTGAATTGCGCGGGAAGCGCCAAAGAATTAAGCGAGCATATATTTAAAAATTTATCAGACCTTGCGTCTTTAAAAAATAATTTTACCGAACAATTGACGGATGACGAAGACGAATACTCTGCGCCCTTTTCGCTAGAATCTACGAACGACGCGAATAAACAACCCCTCACCCCGCCAATTTATCACTTGCCCTCTCCGCAGGATGGTTTTGTTCCCCTCCCTCAAACACAACGAAATCAAAGCCAAAGAGGAAACGAAGAGAATGCATTTTTGTTAAAAGAACTTTTTCAACTATGAGGTCTTTACGGAAATGATAATTACAGCGTTAAAGCTTTTTTTTTTTCGCGACGTAGAAGAAAACTTTATTTTTATCCCACACATATCTGATTTGCAAAAATTTATTTGTGTTAAACGTTTGCTTCAAGGTCCTGCAAAGACTTTTATCCAAACTCTCCATAACATATTAACGTATATTTCTCTAAAAGCTGCATTAATTGAAGAATTTGAAGATTTATTTTGTTCTTACGACGTACACAAGGAAATGCAAAAACGGAAATTAAGTCCTACGGAATCTCTATTTGAATATTTTTTGGCCATGCGTGAAATTGCTTCAAAAGCACACTTTCGTTTAGACGATCAAAGCCTAATTATGTATTGTATAACTGGTATACCTGATTCTAACCATAATAAATTGATATTATATGCATGTAAAAATATTTCAGAATTTAAAGAAAAGTTAAAAATATATGAAAAGGTTTTTATGCAAAATAATTCTTATTGTATTGATAATGAAAACAAGCGTACAAAATTTAAGCAGTATGATTTTCCTACATCTAATAAAAATATGTGTTCTGATAATAAATTTCATAATAAAGATCAATTTAACGATGCTAATGTTAATAAGAGTGATATGCGTATACGTTGTTATAATTGTGGATTATTTAATCATACCTCTAATGAATGTTACCATAAAAATAAAGGTTTAAAATGTTTTAATTGTAACCAATTTGGTCATAAAAGCTCTCAGTGTGTGTATTTAAAAAACCTGATGTTAAACATGAACTTGTTAATGAGGTTGTTAGTGAAGTTGTTAATTAAATCAATTCCTCATCAGAAATGCGTAATACTGTTAAAATAAATGGCTATGATTTTGATGCTCTTATTGATACGGGTAGTACTATTACCTTAATACGCGAAAGTGTTTATCAAATTCTTGGAAGACCGACGATAAATCCTACGAAAATAAAATTAACTTCTTTCGGTAACAGTGAAATTAAAACCTTTGGATCTTTTAAATCTACTATTGATATTGAAGATAACAAATTTATGACGGACATTTATGTTATTAACAATTCGCAAACAACTATTGATGTAATTATTGGAACTGATGTTTTAAAACAAACTGAATTTAAAATTAGTGCAAATGGTATAGAATTAATACCTAATAAAAAGGATCACTTTATTAATTTAATTAATGTATCTAAGGCACATAACCAATCGGAATTAAAATATAATGCCCTAGAAGTATTACAACTAAAATTAAAAAATGCAGAAGATAAATGTAAAAATTTAGAAATGCACGTATGTAACACATCTACATTATCATTAGAAAAACGGCGTTATTAGATAAATCGCATAAATTAGAAGAATCAAATTTAGAAAAGGTTGACAAGTTAGTTAAACTTGAAAAAAAGTACGAGATCTTACAAGAAATACTTAAAATTGCAGAACAGCGACTTGTTGAGAAAGAAATTGAATGTGCATCGTTAACAGAAAAAATACTCATCGTAAACGCACTAACGGAATCAAACGATCATCCTAAAACATCGATGTCAACTGAAGAAAGAGAAATTAACCCTAGCAAGCGCAAAGCTAAGAAGTCAAAGTCTAGTGGAAGAAATGCTAATAAAACAAGTCATAGTGATGAGAATCAAGCCCTTGCCAAAGAGAAAAATGTTTTGCTTAGACAGATTGATTTCCTTAACTCCATCATTTTGGATACGAAGTTGAAAGAGCCAAATAAGAGTAAAGCCCACTTCGTTAAAAAACGCAAACAACACATATATAAAAAAGACGAACCAGTGACAATCAAAAGAACCCAGTTCCGAACACGACTCAAATTACGACCCAATTTCTACGGGACCCTACCTAATAAAGATCGTCAAACCCCAGATAGATATGAAGTGGAGAAGGTTGGTCAACACGAAGGTCCTCATCTTACATCCACAGCTGTTGATTTCATGAAGATGTGGTCAACCGCTTATGCCTGACGATTTTACGACTGCAATTTGAGTACCCCCCACAGTGACTCTCTGAACAGAACTTTGAAAAACGAACTGAACTTTTTCTCTTTCCCTTTTATAGCTTTTTTTTTTTTGAATAGCTGTGAGCAGCAATGACGAACTACTTCCAGAAAACAACACCTGTGTGAAGTACTGGAAAGCATCGCACTTGTTATTTTTTTCTTTTCACTGTTTTCAATTTTTTGTTTTATAGGTTTGCTTACAACATTTTGGATTTTCTTTCGCTGTGGTCAGCTCATTTTCAGGATGGCCGATTGTGAAGTAGAAGGTGCTATTGCAAGACCCCGTGGCATCCCCCCAGAGAGGGCAATGTCCCCGACGGGGGAAAGGAGCAGCGATAGAAGGAACATCAGAACAGGACAGAATCCCCGTTGGGACCGCAAGGGAAGCAGACGCATATCGACAGAGCCGTTATATTTCTTTAAAAATAATGAAAGCCAATTAGGCAACGACGTTTAAATGTTCATTTAATTAATTAATTTTATTCTACATTTTTATTTATTCTTATTTTAAAAATAAACAGATTATTCTGTCAAAGGAGTTTATGAATTAATCCCTGTAACAACATAACATATATATATTCGACTTCTAATATTTTTTCAAGTATTCCTTAAATTTGATATAATTTAATTAAGTGAGGAGATATTAAAGTCGCACTCTCTCTCTTCTCTACTCAACTACTTGAGGGCTTTTGGCGACGGACCTGTGGCCAGGGTACCAGGTGGTCAAGGTATCGAATCATGGTTGGCATGTCTCGAGTTCGAGCCCAGTGCCACAAAAGACCCGCCGTGTAGCGCAGCGATGCACGTTAAATCTATCGAGAGCTGAAATGTCCTCTCGTTTGTGTGGTAGTTAGGAGAGGGGGTGCCAGCTCAGGTGTCGCCCTCGTCATTTGACCATTTTTCAAAATTACGAGGTCCATCACTAAACGCCCTCGTGTAGCTGAACAGTGCGACGTTAATATTCACTCACTTGGCGACGGACCTCGTAATTTTAAACCATGGTCAAGTGACGAGGATGACGCTTGAGCATCACTCCCTTACACGGCGGATCTTCAGTAATGCTGGGGTCGAAGTCATGACACGCCAGCTACGAGTCCGTTACTTTGACCATTAGGCTACCGTGGCCTCACAATGTGGTTGAAAACTGCATGTTATGAGTAAAAATATGCTGAAACATTTGATGAACTTATAATAAATTTTTGTATAGAAGATAGATGTGTGATATGCTAAAATGACAATATGTAAAAGTTATGAGAATATCGATGACAATTTTTGAAAAATTCAATTTAAGTTTCAGTCTGAAACTTATTCGTTTTTTTTCGCATTTAATATTAAATAGTCGCGATAACAAATTAATAGTTTAACGCATTCATAGATTATAAAAAATAAAGGTATAAATGACATTGTTGGGAATAATAAGTTTTTATAGTTTTCAATTCAGACTTCTTTTCAGGATGTGTAGACTATTAAAAGGCTGATGTAGAAGTTCGAAAACTAATATTTAAAATATATGGAAAACAATATCTGCAATTCCATGATCTTGACGAGCAGAAGACGGCATTTTTACTTAGTAGGGCAGAGTAAGCATAAGGTAGGAGCTTGTGGAGTAAACAACCAGGCCTCTGCAGTTTTGGCAGGTAATGAACTCCCATTTGTTGCTTTCTCTCTCAGTAAGGAATATAAAAATAACAAATACAAAAATAAGTCATAGAAAATTTTATATATTTTAATAACAATGAATTGTGAACTTAGTTTCCAATTCATTGTCACGAGTTGGCAGCAACTACGGAACTCTATCATCGACGTACTTCTTATATATATATATATATATATATATATATATATATATATATATATATATAAAAGAAGTACGGTTGATAGAGTACCAATAATTTTAACGCAATTTTATATTTCGTTCTCGTAAACTTTACTCCTTTTAAAACGTGTATTGCCAAAATATTCTCCTTTTGTATATTTATAAAATTTTAAAAATATAATGGTTATCTTACCCAACATTTTAAATCAGTGGTGGCAACTGTGTAGCTAAGACGTTCCAAAAATCTGTCAGTATCATTCAGCTTGCCACATAGTAGGAAATTTTTGAAATCCTTCGATTCTTACGGTAATATTTGCAGATTCAAAGAATAGAGGTATATAATTTAGATTTACAGTTTTATTTTATATTAATTATGGATCAATAAAATACATTTATTAACATAAAATAAACAATATAAAATGTTACTATTTCTTCAACAAAGATAAAAAAATTAAAAATGTAGGTTTAAAACATATTTATTTAAATAAGAAATAGACAAAGTGAAATATAAATTATTCCCAGTTAAATAAAAATTGTAATGCGAATTAACTCTTTAACCACTCTTTCATATCGCAAAACCAGGGGTATAATGCGTGACACGATTCTGAGCATTCAGTTGTTAAACAATTTCTTTGCGGAGTCGAAATATTTTTCATATTAGGAAAAATTTTTTACTTTCATATGCCGAATCATAAGTGGAAAGCAGAGTACATGCAATTTTCTTTTTCAACAATTAAATCGCCTAGCAATAACATTCAATTATTTACAAAATAGCTGTAAATTTATCCTTAGAATTATCTTTCAGATTATGTTGTAGTTCCATAAATGTCCATAACTCTCTCAGAAGATGTTTGTCAAATAAGGTCTATTATCAACTTCCATCCACTCAAGAATTGACAAATTTGTAGAGTAGTGCTGAGTGCCACTAAGAATTGTACCACGTGCCACAGGTCCATAGATTGCCGACACGTTTTAAATGTTCTTATTAACTAACCATCTCCTATTCAAACACAATTTATATGATAAAAAAGGGTTTTCATTCATTTTGTAGGGAATTGTATTAGATTCAACCATAAGTAATTTTGTGTATCAAAAAAATTACATTGTTTCGGGGATCCCCTTAGAGCAAAATGAAAGGAATTTGACATAATTATAGTAAGTTTCTCTAAAAGGGGAAACGTTCACTTTCAAAATACACTGCGTAAAGTGGTTTTAGGTGTACGAAGTTATATTCACTATTATTCCTAAAATAAATTTTGATATTTTGGTTTTTCGTTAAGTTTTGAAGTTATTTCTTCAAATATACTTCTTTCAAACTTGCTATTTTCTTTTGCGGCCACGGTAGCCTGATGGTCATGGTTATGAATTCGTGTCCAGTGTTCGAGCCCTTGTACCACAAAAGTTTAGCGTTGAAGAGGAGCTGATGCACGTTAAACATGTCGAAGTCCTCACGTTGATGTGATGTGGAAGTTTGGAAGGGGAGTAATCAGCTCAGGTATCGTCCTCGTCACTTAACCGCGGTTCAAAATTATGTAGTCGCTCGTCAGTAGCCACCGTGTTGACTTAGAATGCAATATAAACTCTTGACGTGTGCACTTGAGTTAATTAAAGTACGCTAAACAGTTCCAAATATGCACATTAGATATAATTCAAACGAGGTCGCATTTTATGCTGCTGTAATTTTTTCACTCAAATATCAGCGAGCGCCGTCTGCACTCGTGATATTTGTGACTGTTTTTTCTTATATTTACGATTTAGTCGTGAAACATCAAAAACTTGGATAAAATATTTGTATAAAAAATTAAGGGAAAAGAAATACTTAGATTTTAGAAGAAAATTACTGGAAAATTTACATAAAATTATTACAATGAAAGAAATATTGAATGAAAACAAATCATGGCATTTTTCAAAAGGAAAAAAAATAATGAAAACAAAGTAAAGAGCTTTTAAATTATATAAACTATGTGTCAAAAAATAAATTGGTCTTTACATCAATCTTAATTAAGTAAATGTGAGAAAACTCAAAAACTTAAAAACATAAGCAAACAGAAAGGATTTTAGAAATTAAAATTGCAGTTAATAGACATTTCACACGAAATAATGGATTGTGTTAAAAAAATATTTTTAATTAATTCAATCTAGGAATTCAAAAATGCTTTAAAATGAAACCGAATTTAAAATCAAAACTCAGAAAATTAAAATTTCTTAAAACTTAATTGGTTTTTAGATCAGAAATTGAGCGAGTTTTCCAAATATATGAAATATATATATATATATATATATATATATATATATATATATATATATATAATAATTAAATATTTATGGGAATATAATCAATCGAAAAAAAGCCAGTGCTTTGGGGGGTCTGGACCCAAGAATCCCTTCCCTTGTGAGCGCCACTGATTGAATGTGTATTATGTGTGCAAATGTTGACGTAGAGAAGGGGATTTTCTCTCAGTGCAAGTTGTTATGTTGATTTATAGCGAAAAAAATCATTCAACAGGAAAATATAAAGATAAAGATATAAATTTGCATAAATTAAAAGTATTGAAATGACTTTTTATGTGTTATTGTTAATTAAAAATATAAAAAATTGCAGAAATCCAAGTTTTATTTTACAAATTTATTCAGCATATATAATGCTACTACATTTATTATAATTTTGTTAAATAAAAAAATAATCACTTTTACTTTTTACCTCATAATTAAAAAAATAAAAAAATAACAGGAAAATATTCTTGAGTTTTCTTCGTCTGATATTCAACAATGATTACAGAGAGCTTCTGTATGGTTAAAATTGTAAAACCGAAATAAAAATGTTCCTTTTAAAAAATATTTAAAGCTCTTAAGAATAACAGGAGAAAAAATAAAGTTTCTTTTGCTTATACATATATTAAAAATATTTTTCAAATTTGAATGAGTCATTTGTTTAAAACTTTATTTTTTACCTTTTATTTGCTTGTTTGCAATAAATTGGGAGAAGTTTCTGTTGGCCGTGAAGTGGAGAAAATGTCCATTTCACAATCCTCGCCCTAGGCCACAGCTGTGAATGAGAAACCTCCCCTTTCGAACAACATAGAAACCAAAAAGCAATAAAATCATCCCCTTCAAAACCATTTGAGGACCTCCCGCAGTTTTAAGGGGGGAAGGCATAAAACTGTGGTGCGCTTTCGAAACAGTTCGTGAAATTCAACAGAAACATTTTCGCTACCACTAGCTTTGAAAAAGTAGACCGCTTTCGAAGTGAAATTCAATTAGCGGGTCATCCACTCAGAGGGTTAAGTCCATGTGGCGATTACAGGCGACTCAATGCACAGACAATACCAGATCGATATCCAATTCCTAGAATTGAGGACTTTAATTACATCCTGAAGGATAAAATATATTTTCAAAGACAGATCTTGTAAAGGCATATTATCAGATACCTATTGCTAAGGAAGACAAAGAAAAAACTGTCATCACCACCCCATTTGGCTTGTACGAGTTCAATACTATGAGTTTTGGACTGAGGAATGCTCCTTCAACCTTCCAACGTTTCATTACTGAAGTACTTAATGGACTCGACTTTGTTTTCCCGTATCTTGATGATGCACTTGTTGTCTCATTTACGGAAGAGGAACACAGTGAACATCTAAAAATGGTATCTGAAAGATTCCAAGAATATGGACTTCGAATAAATGTTTCCAAATCAGTGATGGGAGTTGACCAAGTTGAATATTTGGGATTTCTGATCACGGCAGAAGGTTCTCGGCCATTGCCAGAAAAAGTTCAAGCTATCTTAAACTACAAACTACCAGAAACTATTCATGACCTGCGGACGTTTCTGGGCATGATAAATATTTTACCGAAGATACCTAAAGGATGCTGCTAAGACTCAAGCACCTCTACATGAACTGTTAAAAGGAGCGAAGAAGAAAGACCGCAGAAAAGTGCATTGGACTGATGACACCAGGAGAAGCTTCGAAAAATGCAAAACTGACCTTGCCGAAACTGCTCTTTTATCCTTTCCAAGATCTGGACTACCCCTATCACTTTGCACAGATGCTGCTGTGGGCGCAGTACTCCAGCAGTTAGAAAACGATGGTTGGAAGCCAATAGCTTTTTACTCAAAGAAGCTAAATGAAACACAAACAAGGTATAGTACCTATGACCGAGAACTATTGGGAATATACCTTTCAGTGAAACATTTCTAGCACCTGCTGGAAGGGAATGATTTTGTTATATATACTGACCACAAGCCTCTGACTTTTGCATTTAAGCAAAAAAAATGAAAAAGCATCACCAAGACAACAACGACAACTTCAATGCATTTCAGAATTTAGTTGTAACATTCAACATGTATTGGGTAAAGATAATGTTGTTGCAAATGCCTTATCCAGAATTGATTCAATTTCTGAAATCAACTTTGAGGCAATTACAGAAGAGCAAACTACTGACGGAGAGCTGCAACAATTATTGCACAACAATTCTCTAAAATTTAAACCTTCGACATAGCCATCTGGGAAAAAACTTTGGTGTGACATCTCAACGCAAAAAATTAGGCCTTACATTCCACAAAAATTTAGGTTTCAAATATTACAACTAATTCATGGCTTAGCTCACCCTGGTATTAAATCTACAGTAAAACTGATGACTGAAAAATATGTCTGGTTAGATATTAAAAAGTAAGCTAGAGAATGGGCAAAGGCTTGCATTAGATGCCAAAAATGTAAAGTCAGCAGACATACAAAATCTAAATTAGGAGAATTCGAACAACCAGATGAAAGGTTTAGTGTAGTTCATATAGATCTCATTGGAAAACTACCACCTTCAGAAGGGATGCAGTATTGCTTAACCTGCATTGACCGATTCTCTTGCTGGATGGAAGCAATTTTTATACCTGAAATAGTTGGGAGAGCATTTTATGAGGAAAGGATTTGCAGGTTTGGAGTACCTGCCAAATTAGTCACAGACCAAGGTCGACAGTTTGATGCAGAACTATTTAGAAGCATAGCTGCAATATGTGGTGCTAAAGTAGCCCACACAACATCTTACCACCCTCAATGTAATGGGAAAGTAGAACGTTTGCATAGGACCTTGAAAGGTGCTATAAAAGCTCACAACAATATTAGGTGGACAGAATCATTACCCACTGTGTCGTTAGGTTTAAGAGCTGCCATAAGACCTGACATTAGTTACACAATTGCACAGATGGTCTATGGTACTTCCATTAAATTACCTGGTGAATTTTTTGATCCCCCTACTATTAATATGGATCCACAGAATTTTGCTGCCAAATTACAGCAACACATGGCAGAGCTAAAGCCACTGAAGTCTCCTAGCAACAGGAAGCAAAATATCTTTGTGCATAAAGATTTGAAATCCTGTTCCCATGTGTTTATTCGTATCGACAGAGTTAAAAAAGCATTAGAACCACCATATGAAGGACCATATATATATATGCTGTACAAATAAAGTATGATAAGTATTTCACAATATTAATCAAAGATAAAGCAGTTAACATCTCTGTAGATAGACTGAAACCTGCCTATTTGTTAGCAGTGGACAATCAAAATGAACAAACTAGTGTTGGAAAAAAAATGAGACTTCAAATTGGAAAGAACTTTCCCCATTGCCTGATGAACAACCTACTACCAGCTGTGGCAGAAAGATAAAAAAACCCAGTAAGATTTAGAGAATAAACAAAATAGCAACTATTATGTATGTAAGTGTTAAAATTTGAAATTCCTTTCACTTATTACTAGTAAACAATTATTAAAAATTAGTAAATTTGAAAATCCCCATTTATAAATTGTATCTAATTGATTTAATACATTTCTTTTGGTAATGCAATTCATGTACATATAGTGAAAAAGTTATAGTAAACACTGCTTTAAATGTTGTAGATATTCTTATAAAATGACAATGTATGTTTATTCCTGGATTTTAGAATTGAAAATTGACTCTTAATTGGTTATATATACATGTATGATTTTTATGCTAGTATTGTGAAATTTAAATAATTATTCTTCCACTATCCTGATATAACCTCATCAGTAAGTTTGTAAGCAAAAGAGTAGAATTGTTTATAATTTCATAACAGCGAGAATCTAAATCAAACAAAAGCTTTGTAAATAAAAAGAAATTCAAGAGCATGATGTAAAATGTTCCATATATATTCTCGCATTCAAATTAATATATGTTATACAAAGTTCAACTTTATGTCACAAATAATTATTCATTACTACTGTTTTTTACATTGTCGACAGAAATTCTCTCATTAGTATTACAATTTGTGGGCATCTCATCTCTTAAATGTGTTACAGAATGTATTTTTTTTCATTGGAAAGTATTTATTTTAGCAAAATTATCTATTATGTATTTAATAATGAACATAAAGTTTTCAGGATATCAATATAAATAGATGTGTTAGCATCAAATTCTATGTTTATAAATAGATATGTGTTAGCATCAAATTCCATGTGTATAAATAAATATGTGTTAGCATCAAATAAAATGTGTATAAATAGATACTGTTTTGCATAAAAATGCTCAATTGTGGTAAATGGATTGTATTAGTGGTTAACTGAGTTATAATTATGTGGTGAATTGAAACTAAAGTTTTCTGGTATTCTTTCTTGTAAATAGGAAGTTTTCTGTATGTTATATATTATAAAATTACCCATTGTGTTTGTAAATTTGAAAATTGTTTTTTTTAACACTAAAGGATTTGATATGTTTCATAATATAGTCCACAAAAAATTAAGGTGTTGTCATTGCAGAGTAACTGATTACTTGAATTCTAATGTAAATATGCAATATTGTTGATAAAAGTATAGCTGAAAATTACTGTTTTGTTTCTTAAATATGTATTGATGGCTTAATTTTTTTTAATATATTTGTTAAAGGATCATACTATAATAACTTATCATCATTGAATATAATTGGTACATATAGTATTTTTTATTTGTGTGTGTATGATTTTTCCATGTATATAGTATACTATATAAATGTAAAAATCATGTGTACGGTATAGGAAGTTTTTGTAACTTGTAAAAGTACAACATTAAAAATGTTATTGAAAAAAATAAGATTGTAATTGTAATCTGTTCAATAAGTCTGAAACTGTCCCTTCCATATATTTTTTCTACGTATCGTAACTTTGTTACTGGCAAGGGAGTAATGTAAAGGACAGTTTTCGTAGAGATTTTCTCTCACTAGATGGCTGCACCTGTCTCCGAATAGGCGAAACGTGGTATGGTGCAAGATAGTCCCAATTAATTCTATTCAAATAAATGTTAAACTTAAATAATAATTGTTAATCTTATTTTATATAAATGCGCTTAATTTCTGTTAATTTTTAAAATGATCCTCATAATTTATATTTCAGTTTTTATATTTTACTTGTGTACTTGTATCGATTATATATATGCTTAACTGCAACATAACTGTATAAAATACTGAAAACGTGGCATTTTCTGTAAGAAATAGCTTTCTGTGTAGAGATAGCTTTGCTGACGGTGTTGAATGAACACGCAGAATAAAATTCCAGTAAATATTGATAAAGTCTGAATAATGAAAACTCAACACACTTGAGTATTTATTAGAGTGCTATGAAACAAGCACCTAATACAAGTGTCTTTATTTTAACCTTTAAGGGTTATACTATTGTCTTCAGTGCATAAAATTGCCATGCAGAAAATCAAACTTGGGTAATCATACTGCACAAGCAAAAGCAGCGTTGGTAGTCATTACATATCAAACTGGAATAGGCATCAGAGAATGAGTAAAACGGACAAATGGCTTAAATACCTGTTGAGGAAGCAGGTAGTCGTAAGATAAATTATTTTTGGAACTTACGTACTATCCTAACAATCGCCAACGTTCAAAATAACTTGCCAAGTTGGCAACCCGATTTCGCATGTCATATATATGCTGAATTGTGAGTCGTGCTTTGTTTCATATAATGTCGCCAATAGGTTGCGGTTATATGTAAGTACCTTATTTTTTCAAATTATGCTTTTGCATTGATAAAGTTAGTTCAGTTCTTTTCATCTCAGTTAATGTTAGTATTGTACTTCATTTTTCAATTTATTTTTATGCTCGGGATATATATACCTTGGATAATTTTTCTAGTACTTGCGTATTATTGCACAATCGCCAACGCGTTCCAGACAACTTGCTACTTTGGCAATCCCAACTTTGTATGCGTTGAATTGGCAATCATGTGCTTCATTTTGTATAATGTCACCAATAGGTTGCGATAATACATAAGTACCTCTAATTCTGTACATTACTATGACATTAGACTGGCCGCAACATACCAATTTGGCGTGATTTCAGAATCATGCCAGAAATGAGTATGTTGAGGAAGCAGGTAGTCGTAAGATAAATTATTTGTGGCACCTACGTACTATCCTAACAATCGCCAACATTCAAAATAACTTGCCAAGTTGGCAACCCCAATTTCGCATGTCATATATATGCTGAATTGATAGTCGTGTGCTTCGTTTCATATAATGTGCGAATAGGTTGCGGTTATATGCAAGTACCTTATTTTTTCAAATGATGCTTTTGCATTGATAAAGTTAGTTCAGTTCTTTTTATGTCAGTTAATGTTAGTATTCTACTTCATTTTTCAATTTATTTTTATGCTCGGGATATATATACTTTGGATAATTTTTTAGTACTCGCGTATTATTGCACAATCGCCAACGTTCCAGACAACTCGCCACTTTGGCAATCCCAACTTTGTATGCGTTGAATTAGCAATCACGTGCTTCATTTTGTATAATGTCACCAATAGGTTGCAATAATACGCAAGTACCTTTAATTTAGTACATTACTATAACATTAGACTGGCCGCTACATACCAATTTGGCGTGATTTCAAAATCATGCCAAAAATGAGTAGCCAACCAATATGAATTTTATATTATGAGTATTATCTTAGCCTGTTTTATCTTTCCCTCCAGTAATCCTTAATTAATTCAATATATAATTTTTGTTTTATTTTTTATATTTTAGTACTTACATTTTTTTGTGGTTATTATGTACTGCAAATATTTTTTTGCACATTGCGATGTCTTTGGCAAAATTAATCAAAGGTATTTTTTTTTCTTAAATATGTTCTTTTTATCTGTTTTTGACAGTTTTTTAAATTTTGTTTCATGTCTGTCTGAAGTGCAAATAGCAAAATAAATATTTTACAATATATATATTGCGTTTGTACGAAAACTTTTATACTGATTTATTCAAAATATTGAGCCGTCTTTTATTTTTGATATCTATTTAAGATTTAATTTTATGTTATAACTGGCTATACCCAGTTAAATGTTACTGTGGCTCAGTCAGCTTTAAAAGACTGGTACACCATAAACTATGTCATGTGGCATACAAAAGTAATAATACACAAGAATTCAAACAAATCTATATACATATAAGACGCATTTGTTGTCTGTCTGAATAAACTTTCTCTTTCACGCTACATCATCTGGACAAATTTTCAAAATTTGTGTAGTTAGTAGTTAATTATAACGCTATAATTTTAATTGAATAGTCAGATATTGCATTTTTAAGTATAAAAATAATTATAGTTACTGTACTGTATTTTTTGGAGTGAGTGAATATTAACGTCACACTGTTCAGCTACACAAGGGATTTTGGCAACAGACCACGTAATTTCGAACCATGATGAAGTGACGTGGATGACACCTGAGCTGGCACCGCCTTCTCCTAACTACCACACCACGCCAACTTAGAAGGAATATTCTACCAATACTTAACAGGACTATTCTTTGAAATCCACTCTTCCAAGGTATATGACAGCATGGGTTCTATTATGAGTATATTAGCGGGGAAGGCGAATAGTTTTGTAGCAGATATTGCATTTTCAGCTGACGGCGTTTTCAGCGGATTGCAAAGATTATCAATTTTGTCCCAAAAAAAAGTTAATGTCAAAATTTAAGTGTCTTATGTTTTTGTATGTTTATGGAGACCTTAGAAAACGATTTGACTATTTATTTTAAGTGAACGATGTGCAAAATTCATTTTACAGTGGAATATCTTTAATTAATTTATTAGCTCTAACCGATTAAATTTCCCTAAGTGGAGTATTTTGTTTACGTATGTCCCTTAACCCTCTAACCGGATAGCATGGAAAATTTCGTCAGTATAAAGATGCTTCGAAAATGCACTGCACGGATTTTTCTGCCTTCAAGTAACGTTTTCAAAAGCGGATTAGCAGCACTTTTCTGTAATCATTTCCCCCTTTTAAAGGTTTAACATCTTGAAAGATAATTGGGGACAGTGGAAGCAACACAGCAGGACACTGATAGGAAGTTTTATGGCTCGCAGGAAACCCCGTGTTTTGACCCTGGGGCAATCGAAAAAGTCGGGGGGAAATTTCTTTAGACCCCAGGAAGTGTTTATTTGTTACCTCGTATTTTAAAAGTTTTGAAAAGTCCCAACGCATATGTAAAATATGTTACAATTCCCTTTTGGTTTCATATTAATTTGAAACTGTAACAAGTTGGGGCGTGTCAGTGCAATCTGCTATTTTATATAGTTAGACAAATTATCTTCTTTAAGTATATTCTTTCGCTTCATTTTTCTTATTTTAATCAGAGCTTTCAGTTTTTGAAACATGATTATTTTACTATAAGATACCAAAAAAATTAATAAAACACCAAACTCTTTAAAATTTGGAACATTTCAATTTTCCAACCACTAAAAATGAATACATTTAAACTCCATCAAATCATTTGAAACATTTTCTTACACTTTGATAAAAATAATAACGAAAAAAAAAATAATTAAGATTTATTAGTTTTTTTTTTTTTTTTTTTAGATTTCAAAGTCCAAGTGTTCAGGAAAGTTTACGTACAGTGCCTAGTTATATATTGTTAAAATACACCGAATTATATTTGAATTTTAATTGCTTGAACTTCAGTTTACATCAAAGACAACATGAATGAAGATTTTCACACATTTTTTTTATAACTTGAATGTTTGAATAAATGGTAATCAAATATATACGGAAACATTTACAGTAGACATTTATGCATATAAATAAACATAAAAATCAATTTTAAATTCGAGCTATTGAAAAACATTCCAATTATTAGTCAAAAATATCTATTTATACAAAATACCTCAACATTTATCTTTTTTAAAGGCTAACTGAATAAGTAATTAAAATCTGGATATTTTTTGAAATCTCGACCTTATAAAGCTAGAAATTTTATGTTAGAAATTCGATTTGAAATTTCGAAAAAAAAATGCATCGCGCAGTTAAAAATTATTTACCATAAGTTTTAGCAATTGTTTGAGTATAATAAAAATTTCAAATTTTATTATATAGCTTCTTTGGTATCTTTTAATATATTTCGAAGATTTCATACAATTCAGTTGAAAACTGCATGCTAAGAGCAAAAAATATACTAAAAAAATTGATGAATATGCAATTACAATAAATTCTTACATAGAAGCAAAACTGAGAAGCTAAAGCGTAAGAATGAAAAATTTTGAGTATATCTGAAATAGTTTTCGAAATATTTATTTTAAAAGTTCAGAAAATTTGCGTGCGTTATGTTATACTTAATATTAATTAAATGGTTAAAATAATATGTTAATATTAGTCATGCAATCGTTTGATGACACATTCATATACTAATAAAAATTATCATGGTCATTGATGCGAATGTCAAGAATTTTATGTAATTTTAAATTCAGACATTAAGATATTGATGTAGAAAATATAAAACGATCATCTAAAATAAATGAAAAATGCAGTCTGCTATAAAATGATCTTGACAAAAAAAATCCGGCATTTTCACTTACTATGGCAGAGCCGGCTTAGTCAGGGGCGATCTGGAAAACAGAGAGAAATCCGCGGTTTTGATGGATGCCGCTCTAGCTTTTAAAGCTCCAAGGAAAAATTATATATATATAAATTACAAATGCAAAAATAAATCTTGTAATTTTCCATACATTTTTATAACAACGAATTGGGGAATTGGCTTCCAATACATTGTTGTGTTTGACAATATCTAAGGTAACCAACCCTACTTTTAGATAGATTTGTACTACTTTTTCGTAACCGTATTCCTTTTAAAATTAATTCGTGCAGCCGAAATACACCTTTTGCACCCTTAAAAGTTTATGTAAACTATAATGGTTAATCTTAATTTATGCAACTTGTGAAATGATAATAATTAACCATTTCCGTCAAAACAGTTTACATGAAAAAAAAGTTTGGACTCCCTCATTCATTAGGGATTTATATAAGATTCTAACATTAAATTTTATTTTTCACCGAATAGGATCGAGTGGTAGTATATAGTGCTTCCACAACACAGGTCTTGGGTGCTATTAACGGGCTGGGCAAGGTTGACTCTGCTTTCCATCCCCGCTACATTGGGTCGATAAATGAGTACCAAGCTTGCTTGGGGTCTTAAACACTGAAGGTCTCTCTTCAGACAGACCACCAAATCGGGACATCTGTTCATGCACCTCAGCGCCCAATAGTCACTTATATTGGGATGGGCATAGTTGTTCCTGGCCCTCATGGATTGTTGTGCCACTGAGTTGAGTTTTAAGTTTGAGGATTGCCTGACTTTGGGGATACCCTTTAGATAAACATGTATTTCCACTCATTTGCAATTAAACATTTTTCTTTCAATTACGTTTATTTCAGAAGGAAGTTTGATTTTTCAAATGTATTTGCTTAATAACATGTATATTTGTATATTATATTAAACATTTTATCAATCAAAAATTACATGTTTTTATCTCCTCTAAAAGCTTTTAGATTTTACAACTGATCTTACAATCCATATACGTTTTATAGTAGTATATTTAAAATTGATAAAGACATTTTTACGACTGTGTGAGCTTTTTTGCCTCGTTTATAAATATAAAAAAATTGCATTCAGCTACAGTTTTTAAAATGTACTGAAATAAGAGGAGGAATAGGATATTTACATATTATGAATATTTTTGACTGCAGTAAGATATATTTATATTTCAGTTTCTTTACAATTTGAATAGAAGTTGTAAGCCATTTTGCGAATAGTTTGATATTGAGTATAAACCCATGGGCTGTTTAATATTGTAAAGTGTTTTACTTTGATACCAGCACACATTAAAATAAGGCTCATTTACAGTTATATGATCAGCTTCAGTGATATTTAAATTTTCAAAAATAGTCTACACGTACGAAAACATTCTTTCACAACCCCGCACACCACATCTCATACTATATCTTCCCTACAGCATGAAATATTTGTGTATACTGAAAAATTTAATACAGGATACATTTTCAAGTGTTAAATTTGTTTTTAAAATTTGGTATGAATACATTGTGGAACTGTCGGTTAACTTCACTGAACAAAATTGTTTTAAGTGTACTGTTTTGAAAGACAAAATTAATTATAGGGAGAACTTTTCTCACAATAGAATTTGTAATGACGGAATTGTGTGAAAATGTAGTTATCGATGTGTGACGTTTTTCCTTGTAATAAAAGAAACAGAAAGATAAAAAATGAAACTTTAGTAGAAAATGGTTAGAAGTACTGTCATGCGCATTTGAAAAAGTATATCCCCCATTAAAATTAAAAATTATTGACTGAATGTGTGTTATGTCCATCACAAATGCCGATGTAGAAAAGAATACAAGAAGTTCGAAAAAGAGAACACTAGGAAGGAAAATTTAAATTTTTTCCGAAAAATATTCAGTTAACATAAAAATATCTTTTATATGATTTTAATTAAAATAAATTAAAAGTATTGAAATCCTTTTTTATGCTATTTTAAATTAAAAATATAACTGAATAGAGAAAGATCGGTTTTATTTCATGAATATAATCATCGTATGTATATCACCGTGTGTACCAGTTATTGTTGAAAAAATGAGATAGGGCCTTTGCTCTTTTTACCTCATTACTTTTTTTAAAAAAAACAGGAAAGTGAGCGCGTTTTCTTACTCTCATATTCAAAACTGAATACAGGATGTTTTTTCTGGTTCAAATCGCAATACCAAAAATATATTTTTTTTTTAATTTTTAAAAAATGACAGAAAAATAAATTTTCTTTGAAGAAAATATAATTATTTTTCAACTTCTAACATACTATTTATTTCATTTTTTCCTCTTTTTTTTATCTTTCATTTTGTTTTAATCTTACTGTGACTGAACATATAGGAGAAAGAAACACCGAATTCCACTACAGCTTTCAAAGAAGAATGCCCAAGGCAACTTAACAGCTAACTGTAAACGATAGATCTCTTGGTTCTTACTTGACAAAGGAACCGAACTAGGTCATAAAATTGTCCCTTTTCGACCTCCCAAGTTCTAAAATGGGGAAAGGAAAGAAGTCTGTTGCATTTTTAAAGCGAACTTCAAAATAAGAGTTAAACGCTTTCGGAATAACTTTTCAGGAGGAAGGTATCCACATAGAGGGTTAATTTTCAATGTAGTGACCTAAAAAATATTGCATGAAAAAAATTGCAGTAAATCATAATGCGGTAGATAAAGCATTAACGTGCATCACTCCCCTACACGGCGGGTCTTACAAAGCTCGTATAAAGTTTGGGTGAAATTGTCGAGTCGGGCGCCTTTTCGCCAAATTTTGAAAAATCGCCAATTTGGCGTGTTTTTGCGTGTTGTGTTTCGGAGTTGCAACCCTACCACAACACGCAACGCCGGAGCGCGAAATTCAAGATGGAGGAAGGAAAATCATTAAAAAAGTAGCATTTTATAGTTTCGAAACTGAAAATCGCTGCAAAAATCAAGCATTTAAAAATGGAAATAATTTCACTTACCTTTAAAAAATTCTGCAATTTCCGACATTTATGATGACGATGAGTTGCCTACTGAAATTATACCAGTGTGCTACTGCATATTTCTGAGAGCACCTTCCAAAACATTTTTATTTTTGCATCACTAACAAAACGGTGCACAAATCCATATTACTCAATTCAAACCAAAACCATCTCTTTACACTCCTAAACACATTATGTGTATCCTCTTTCACACTGGACTGAATTTGGCAGTACCATTCAAAAGCGATCATTCACTTTCTTACCCGTTCTTTGTCTCAATTCCATACTTTCTCCACATTTCGGACATACATACGATGATCCAATCAAACCTTCTTTCATGCACCATTCTAAAACAGCTTTCTTTCCAAACACAGGCAACATGGCAAAAAAACCTTTAACAATAGTAAACGTAATTTTTCATGCATTCATTCAAATTAATCCTAAGAGCATCGCTGGACATCATGGAAATCTTTTGAAATTTATGTGGAGAAAGAAATAAAAATATTACCTGTAAAAAGTAATTCCCAAAAAGAAACCGAACACAACTGACCCAACCGGAGCAAAAGAAATAACCATTTCCTCATTAACGGAATTTTTAAAGTAGTAAAAGCTTTCTGCTCATGCGCGAGAAAGACCGTTGAAGAATTAAACTGTTAAAATAAAAAAAACGAATTGCGAATGCACTAACTTGCCGCGATATCGTTAAAACTGTTAAAATGAATGAAATCTACTGCGCATGCTCAAAATTTCGCCTAAAAACGACTCTCCTTCACTGGAAAACAAAATTCAGAAGGGTTACCAGATTTGCCGCATTTATCGATTTGGCGAGAAAAAACTTGGCGCGAGAGGCGCCCGATTCGACAAATCAACCAAAGTCTGAGCTATGAAAGTAGCTAGACAGTGGCCAACTTGACTCTATCGTCAACATATCGCTCTGTTTTTTATTGAATCGCCATTGTTATTTAGGAAACGGCGTTGCTTGCGAGTATTACAATTTTAACATAAAATAAATTCAACAGAAAGTAATATTAATGTATGACACTTTCAGCTATAAATTATTTACAATATTTTAAGCGTCGCAAAGCTTTTAACAATATGTTACTTTTGCTGAACAGAGATCAGCTTAGGGAGGTATTTTCAAAAATCAACCCTCAAGAGTGTTGCGGGGAGTTATAAATATAAAAAAAAAATCCTTTTTATCAGCTATTAGATCTACAGACTTAAAATTTAACACAGGTATTTTTTTCTTCAGCTGAGATATGCGAAAACCTTTTTTTGTTTAATTTGCAATTCACTTAAAATTAACTCATTAAAAACTTCTTTATCCTTCAATCTGTGTTGTTTAACTTTTCAGTTCACCCGTGCGAAGAACGGGTATATCAGCTAGTTTATCCTATCAATACAATAAAAAATTCAATTTTATCCAGGAAAAAAATGATTAATCTAGCTATTTATAAATGATGCACTATGCTCTCTTGATACATAAACACACATTAACACCAATGAAAGTAGACTACAGAAAAAAAAAGGAACTATCTACATTTTACACAAACAAGTACAAAGAGATACACCTGGTTTGACAGGAAACAAAGAATGAAAAAACGTGAAAATAAATTGGAATGTTTTCTGTTTTTTAGTTTACTTCAGATGTAAAGTATTACAATGCAAGAAAAAGTAAATAAATAAAAAAACTTGAACTGTAAAAAGAACTTTCAGGCATTCCATCATAAATTGATCCAAGATCTCAGTTGCATTAATAAGCACAGAAGTTTTGGTACACTAAAACTAAAATGAAATACACTCGGACATCGTATTTATAATCATGCTTCAAGTACCTTTTGCACTCAAAATGAAATTTTTCCAAAACCTGTTGAAAATTGTCATCAACAGGTTTTTCTAAACAAGCAAAAAGAGCATACAGCCACATACACATGGCTTCTTCCATTCCAATCTCTAAAAACCACTGATATATATATTCAATTAACATTTGTATCTCATCTTGACTAAAATACAAAATAAGACTTAAAAGAGGTAAATGACCTTGAACCCCAGTATCACGTGTTCTATAGATTTTTGAACACAATTTGGAGCCCAAGAGAAATCGGCACCATTCCACCTCATCACTTTTTGGGTAAACATTTTCACGGTTCCTAGGGAACTTTTGTTGTAGAATCGTTTTCTTCATCTGCAACTTTTCGGCAAAAAGGCTGAAATCCCGAGCCTTTTCCTTTGCAACCAATTCCAATGCCTTCATCTTTGAAAGTAGAGATGAGTTCTCAAGATCATCATCTTCTTCCAACCTTGCCCTGTGAATAAATTCATACCCATCTTGGGGGATGGTATGGAGGTCAATGTGCCTCTGGGGTGGTTGAATAACCATCCAACCCCTCTTCACAAAAAAGTTCTCCTGCGGCTCAAACAAGCTATCGTCGAACATCTAGATATAAGGGAAAATAATTTGAGAAAATTACAGAAAGTTTTATCTATTTAGAAATATCAAAGAGTGTATATAATTTTATATTAACATAACTATTCTTATTCATACCGCTTTAAAATTTTTAAACATGAATGTGAATAAATTAGACAGAAAAATAATTAGGGGAAACCTGTGTACTTAGGGGCACTTTTTCTCAATGCAGAAACAAACAGAGCAACTACCCTCTTTAAGAATGTGAAACTGATATGCATTCACCATTATACTAAATACCATCCAATTATAGTTCATACAAGTACTTAAAATAATAAATTCTGTGAAATAAAAGGTTTTTAAAAAATCTCACTACTAGCCTTAGGTACAATGATATCATTGTACCTAGAACCAGCAGATGCTGTACCTAGGGCCTTCGCTTGAAAGTTGGGTTTCAAGCTGTAATGAATAGGAAACATTTTCATTCAACATTATAGTTAAAAAAAACTGGTTCCATTCAGTGTCTCTCTGAAGCACAAACAGATTGTGGTTTCAGCAATTTTAACTCAACAGTTCTGTTGTCAATTTCATAAGTTTCTTCTTTAACATAAAGAAACTTATTTGAACATGCAATATTCTTCAGAAGTTTAACACTATAGTATTCTCTTCTTTAACATCTATTACTTGTGCCACATAAAAATATTCAGTTTTTTTGCCTTGTATTTTTGTTAAACAAAAATCCTCTTTTTCAATATAGTATCCCTTACATCAACTACTGTAGAATTTGAATCATCAGTGGAATGAGAATCTTCAATATCTGATAATTCTTCAGATGAAGATGCCTCAATTTTAAATTAAAGTTTTTTTACAAGTTTCCTTTCTTTTTTCTTTCTTTGCTGTTATGATCACATGAAATTCCTTGATTTCTTCCTTTTCTGGAGTGTCAGTCAAGATTCTACATCTCCCTGGTTTTCAGCCACCTCTGTTGGACTTACTTCGAGTATTATGCTTACCAATAATTGTTTAGAATTATGTTTCCGTTTTTATAATCCTAAAGAATTGTTTCTTTTTATTAAAGGAATTATTATGTTTGTATAAAAAAGGAATAATACTGAATAATAGACACAATACAAGCCCAGTTGCTGAGAAGTTGTGCATCCCGCTTCCACACCACAGGTCCCAGGCAAGGTTGACTCAGCCTTTCATACCTTCAATGCGTTGATAAAATGAGTACCAAGCATGCTTGGGAACTTAACACTGGGGGTTTTCACATCAGACTGACTACCTGACCGGAACATCTGCTCATGCACCTCAGGGCCCAAGGTCATATATAGTGAGTTGGGCACAGTAGGCTTTGTCCCTCATGGGATGTCGCACCACAGAGTTAATTTATTAAAAATAACAGTAGCAAACATATTTCTTATAATTCAAGCACAGTGAACGTTTGAGAACACAAAATATACACTCCTCTCTTGCAACTGTACCCAAGTACAAGAATCGGTAAAAAAATATTCATACAAATATCTTCTGCAGAAAAACCCACATAAAAAAAAAGTGGGGACTTATTTAAAATCTAAATGATAGTAACAAAATTATGTACTAGAATTCAAAGTAAAATATTTGACTTATCTTTGTACAACAATAAAAAGAGATGAGCTGCAAAATTTTACTTTCAGACCATGTAAAAATGTTTTTCATTTATAACTTGCCACAGCTTTCTTTTGCAAAAATTCAAAATGAATGCCAAAGTAGGATTTTGTGTTGTCACTCCCCATAAGAGTAATAAAACTTAGAACTAAATATTATTCAAATAAAATGGGGTGGCCCTAGGTACACAGGTCAACCCTATTACTTTTACTAATTATTACATAAGCGTAAACATACTAATAAACAAAAATAAAAATTAATCTTTTGGAGATAAAGTTCACAATTATGAATACCATAGCATATATAAATAAAAAAGATTTCAAGCATTTATTCTACTCAAGGAACATTAAGATTTTAAAACAAATTCTGTATTCAGATAACTCAATGATAATCAATAAATAACTGTTATGCTAACTTATGTAAGTTGATACTTAATTTGAAAAAATAGTAACATTTCTATTAAAATAAAAGCTCAAGTGGACCTAAAAAGACAACTTTGGATAAAGTTCTGACTGAAATGAAAAATTTAAAATCAAACATCTGTAATAAAGAATTTCTGAAAAAGGGTAAGACAATTTCTAATTAACTGACAACTCCCCCTTATTTCATTTTTCAGGATCGTTAGAATCCTTTTAACAGTTTTACAGATGCTTGTTTAAGAAATTGGTTTCACACAAATATCTATTGAATAAGAAGTATAAGATTAAATAAGAAAATATATTATCTATAATATATAAACAAAGTTTTGCCAAAAATCATAAACTAACAACAGGATTTCCTAAAGAAATCATTGTTCCCTATTATGCATGCTGACAATACAGACTTTGACACAAGTGCAAACCTTTTTAAGAAATAAAGCTTTTTATAAAGAGGTAAAAAAATTCAGAATTTTTTGAAGAACACAAAACATTTGAATTAAAAATATTGGGAATAATTCAAACACTATAAAAGAAAAACCCCTTCAATTTTACAACATTTTACTATCTGTTTAACTTCAATGAGGAAAGTCAGACATCCTCAACACTTATTGTTCACCTGCCAAAATTAAAACTACAGTAAATTGGATATACATGCAGATCCGAGAAACTTTTAAGAGCTCCATTTTTTAGACAAAACTTATGAACTGCACAACATTATTCTAGAAGAAATATGCATGAAGTAAATAAGGATTAATATTTAATATTTTAGTATCAAGGAAATGTTGCAAAATAGTGTCCAGAGAAATTCAAAACTTCATATAAAACTCAACACTGTTCACACACAAGAGTTATCGTTATTTATTTTTTTAATTATTAGATAAGAAATTTTAATGTTCATAAATATAACACTGGTATGTAATTTTCTGTTGGACCTTGGTTTTTTCTGAGTAGCATTAAAAATTCCCTTTCTATTTCTCAAAGATTATGCACACCAATTAATTTTTGAGCATAAACACCACTGATAAAATTTAAAACCACGTAAAGAAACTATATGTTAAATGCTGAAGTTCCATTAATAGAACAAGTTGTAAGTCATATATTTATATATAAGGGAATTTTTTTTACCAGAGTTCTGATATTTGTGTCTAAATTTTTAATCCATTAATCCTCTCGCTTCTCATGATTTCCATGGGCAAAGTAGATGTAGCAAAATTTGCCCAACCAGCGATTTTCACGCGCATGCATTTTTTCGACTATTCATCTGTGCAACCCATGCAGCTTGTGTCTATGTTTTTATGTTCATATTTTGACGATCTAATTATATATTTTAAAAAGAAACTCCTTTACAAAATTTTTTTTGTATATTTTAACTATGTACATCCAATACGTTAATTTGGCATATGTTATAAAACCATATAAAATTTTTGAACCAACTTTGATAAAATAACTATGCAGTGAGACGGTAAATAGTCAGTGTTGCCTTTGGATCATATAAAGCATTATTTAAAACCTTTAAGTTTATTCCACATTGAGTCAAAAATAAGTTCATGTGTGTGCCAGGAAAAAATTGCGGTTAAGCGATTGTGATATTCAAAAGATTCGTAGCGATTATGAAACAAATAAATAAAATATATGAGATCATATAAACCCTTTTAGGAACAAAGAAAAATTATCAGCACTACAGGGCATAGCCATTTGTTCATTGTTTTGTGCAATGATTAATTTTTAAAGTGTATTATGCATCAATCTTCAACTAAAATAAAAAGAGTGAGTTGAATAAAAATATTTAAGTATTTCAATTAGTATTTTACTTTTCAATAAAAACCTGTTTTCATTGATTGCATTTTGAAAATTACTTAAAGACATCAAACAAATACAGAAAATGCTTGCCCTTTTATAAAAAAAAAATGTCAGCTGAATACGAGGCAAATGTATTGTAGTTGTAACCTCAAATATCTACATTTCACAAAAAGACTGCTTACAATGAATAACTGGAATAAGCTGAACTGAAATCACTCTTTAACCAAAATGAATTAATAAAACTCTTATAATTAGCTAAAAAGATGTTATTTTATTACAAATACAACTGAAAGATTTTTTAAATAAATATTTGACATGATCTATAGAAAGCAAATGCTGTTCAGAGGTTTTATACATTTAAAAAGGAACTGAAGTACATTCAATATTTATAAACATGATACCTAGCAACTCAAGAAAATATCTATAGTATGAATGTTAGTTAATTTTTCTAATTCTTTTTCTATTTGTTCTGGATAAAATTAAGAATTAAAGAAAGAGAGAGAAAAAGATTTCAATCACAGAAAATGTCAAGAATAGTTTATATACTCTGTAGAAGTTTCTTCATGAATTAAAAAAAAACATTTCACAGAAGGGTATTATTTTCAAAACAAAAAATGTCAGTACAAGCGAAATTGATATTTTTGGCCAATTTACAGTATACTACTCTACGTAAAATATTGATTATTAAATAGTGCATGGTAACAATTGCAAATTTTAGAACTATGAAATTATAAGCATTTTAAGTGATATAAAAAAAGAATCTAAAACAACAACAAAAAAATTGAGACTGTGTGACAATTGTAAAATCAACTAAAGAAAATAGTAAAATAAATTTAAATAGAGAGAGCCTACTTGAATTTAAGTAAGTAAATGAAAGACAGAAACTCCTAATTACATCCGTGATGAAAAACTCGCGATCAGAGGAAAAGTTATCAGCTCTTCAACTCTCAAATTTGATCAGATTAAAACTGCGTAATGAATAGAAATCAAAATTCTGCTAGAAATACATGTACAGTGAGTCACAAAAGTTTCGTACACTTGCAATTTGTTATAAAATTTAATGTTTTCGACTAATAAAAATTAATATATTATAATTTTTAAATGAAACCTGTAACTGGTTTCTATTGGAATGACAATTAATTTTTTTAAAAATTAATCAAAAGCTTGCTAAAAAATTACGCCACTAAAGTCTGCGTGCACTTAACAAAAATCTCAACTTGGCTTTAAATATTGTATTTATTTCTTAATTTAGTACTTAGTAGGATATCTTTTAGTGCCCACAACAACTTTCAAGTGTCTTGGTATAGATTTAATCAATTTTTTGTAATTTCTGCATCGATTTTCCTCCATTCTTCTGCGATTATTGTTTTTACTTCCCATTTTGTGTTTGTCATGTTTCATTTTTTTACATCAAAATCTCACGAAATATGTTCTACTGGGCTAAATAAAGTGATTGAGGAGGACTAAGGAATTTTAGAACGTAGGTTCTTTTCGTTCAAATGAAGATTCCAACATTTATCCAAAATCCAGGTACAATAAAGTCACCACTTCTTTAATGGCTAAAGAGTTTTATTCCGAAGACAGCCACACACAACACAAAGCAACATAAAAAGAAAAACTAACTATATACATTAATTTTAAGCTGTTAATGCCATTTTGTTTCTATCATCCTCAACTATCCCGCTCATTCTGCCATGACCTATCGCTCCGCCATGTTGTTCCCTTCCCTCTTTCTACTTCACTTTTGTCCTCCTTCCTCCCTCTTTCCTCTCGTCAATGGCCGCGCCACCTATAAAGATTTTTAAACTTCCGGGAGAATCTTACATGCCCCACCAACGGAAGCACATGCGTCATCTTCAATGACCAGGTGCTACAAGAAAGAGATTAGTCACACACACAAATAATGTTCAAACATTAGTTGAAGAGAGAGTACACTTATCTTACAATGAAGATCAAGCTACTCAATAACATTCTTTAATTAGTTCTAAGAGTACACAAGTAAAAATATGCTAAATACGTAAATAAGTCAATGATAGATGGTTTCCTAGCAAACTATGGAAATTCCACTTTTAAATGAATACTAAAGTTGACGTACATGCATATACAACACTAACAAAAAAAAAACAATAAGAAGAATAAGTATACGCTATTCTCCAAAACAGATAATGCATAAATCAATAAATAATAAACTTTTTCTAAATACACTATGAAAATTCCACTTTTAACCGGATATGACGGTTACCAAATATGCAGATACAACAAAAAAAATGAATAAGAATTAGGATTCATTTTTCTCCTACATATTCATACATAAATCAACCAATAATAGACGTTTTCAAATGCACTATGAAAATTTCACTTTAATCCGAAAATGACGGTTACCATTTATGCATATACAATATTAGCAAAAAAATTAATTAATGAGAGTAAAGATACATTATGATTATGTCTCTGCTATTCCTCTTTCCTCGGTCGCAATATAAGCGAGGCGAGGCTTTGTTTCCTCGAATGGTCACTTTCGATTTGGCACGTTGTTTAAAACAACATTTCTGAAATTCTATTTCACTCTTCCCCAATTTACGTGCAACTCCCCTCTTCATCCACGCTGGGTCAACGATCTTAAATTCTAGGGGTTGGGTTTCACCCCTAACCTTCCCGTGCCGGTAGATGTTGTCTTGTATTCTCAATTTAAATCGAAATCGTCTTATCATTCGATTTTCTCGCGATGATCGTCGTATCTTCACAGTACCATCTCGCTTGATAAAATCCATCATTTCCCATTTCACTTGTATTCTGCAAATATTCACCTCTAAAACTCCAGTGCTGGGGCATAAGTACCATGTTGCTGGAGGCTTTTAGATTCACGTTTTGTTGTAACTCGGCAACTGTCATTCTGCTTAAATTTTGGCGTTTTCTTTTAGGGAGTTTCGGCTTTTCTTC
This sequence comes from Trichonephila clavipes, assembly GCA_019973935.1. Classification (NCBI taxonomy): domain Eukaryota; kingdom Metazoa; phylum Arthropoda; class Arachnida; order Araneae; family Nephilidae; genus Trichonephila; species Trichonephila clavipes. Next base: position 8,737 of record BMAU01017607.1, on the reverse strand, counting down.
TTCAATTTCATCCTCATCAAAGCTCTTTGCTAAGGATTACTGGATTAAGATCATCTTTATCCTTTATCACATCAAATGATATTTCTTCCTTTTCTTTCTCCACAACAACAGATTGTGCTATGGCTGATGATCCGCACTACGCGTCTGAACTTGTTCCCCTTTAAACACAAGAACCTTCTCGATTGCTTGGGTTACCTCCATATCTTCATCTGACAATTTTTCTTCCTCTTCATTTAACAATTGAATTTGCTCGCTCATTCTTTTACATCTTTCTTCTGGTAAGCAATTTTGTTCTTTCATGCTCGTTTTATTTTCCTCTTGAACATGCCGCATCTGCTCTTCCACAAGCCATCTTTCTTTCTTCAATCTTATTTCTCCTTCCAAAGCTATTCTCTCGTTCATTCTTTCTTCTTCCATCTTCCAACACTGCTTTGGCTTCCTCATCAGCCTTGAGTCTATCCTCCACTTCAACCTTGAGTCTGGTCTCACTGCTAAGATTGGATCTCACTTCATTCCCAATGTTGCCTCTATCTGTGGACACTTCTATGTCTAGGCATGCTCTTGTGAAATGACCTTCTCCTTCCAACTCGATTAGTTTTTTCTGGATTTCGAACTCCATTTCGACATCCCTCATCCTCTGCTCGAAATCGGTCCGTCTCTTCCTTTCCGCTATTTCCATCTCTTCTTTTCTTTTTATCTCAGCCAATTCTATCTCTTCTTTTCTTTTTGTCTTAGCCAATTTCCTCTCTTCTTTCCTTTTCCTCTCATCCAATTCTATCTCTTCTTTTCTCTCGCGTTCCCCTATAATAGTGTTTAAAAATTCTCTACAAAATTCCTCGTCGAAGTATTCACTATTCAAGATAGCATCTCTCAACTCAAACACTCTCATCCCAAGGACATCTTCAACCCCCATTTTCGTAGCCATATATTGCAAGTCTACTTTTGATCCCTTTCCAAAAAATGTCATCTCGCCCCTTACTAGAGTTATCCTAAACCAATCGATAACACTCTAATTTCACAACACAACAGTATGCTTAATTAATCAAGGTGGGACTTTTTAAAAAAAAAAAAAAATTTGTATTTCTTAAGCATAAAATTTGCAAACTTATACCCTGGATGATAAATTTAGCACATATGAAAGACCAAAATTAAATTCAACTAAATATTATTACTACAATAAGAAAGATTTCTGTTGCATATAAAATAATATCTCAATTTTCAAAATTTGTAATTCTAAAGATTTTCATAAGTCATAACAATTAAAAAAAATAAACACACTGTGTTCATATCTTTTTCACAAAATAAATCCAAATAAAAATAAAAGAAAATCAACTTTTTAGCCAAAATAAAAAATCATCAGTAATCTAAAACATATTTGACATCTCTGATACTTCACAAAAAAAAATCATATACTCATAAATACAAGTTCTACTTGGCAGACATAATATTCTTTAAAGTATTCAAAAGAAAAAAATACGTTATTACACTTTACTCTAATAATAAAAATAAAAAAATGCACACTTCAGCTTATGGCCTTGAGCAATCACTCACTTTTATTTATTTTTTATGTACTCAGCAATGGTTAAAATCGTATTTTCATAATGAGTCATCATACGCATACAGAAAAGGAAATGAATATATGATATATTCTCTTCTTTAAAAAAACCACAAATATTATACAATTGAGTGAAATAATGAATAAATCTTTCCACAAATAATGTACATTTCACATAAAAAAACAATAAATATATCTTTTTCTTAGATATTCTGCTTAAATGACATTTGATTTATGTGTATACAATTCAGCAATATTTTACTACCATAAATCATTCATCAATTTGAGGTTTGAATTAAAACATTCTTTCTTTTCTAGTCATTAATATACTTAAACTCAAGAAAATTTTATATTTTTCACAACAATTATATAAACTGATGTTCAATTAAAAATATATAGTTGTATTCTAATACTTTATAAAGTTTTAGATCTGACACAAACAATACCTGAACTGATGTTCAATCGAAAAAGAAATAATAAGTACCAATATTTTGTAACGTTTCTGGTGAAACACACTAATTATTTGAACTGGTGTTCAATATAATTATATATCTAATAATTTTTTTAAATGTTTCTGATGAACACAATAAGTATTTGAACTGATGTTCAATAAAAACATATATCCAATGTGCAATAATGTTTCTGATGAAACCCAAATATACTTTTATCTCTGGGAATAGATGATACCACATTATATTTAGAAAAATGTATTCTATGACAGAAAACTACATATTTCTCACGGTGATCATTTAATGATTATAATGACTCACCCGACCAATATTCCCTCTGACGGAAAACTAAAATATTTCTCGCGGTGATCATTTAAAGATTCTAATGACTCACCCGACCAATATTTGTTATTTTAGACATTCTATAATGAATCAACATAGATAAGTTAAACTGTAACTTATTTTACTTCTACTAAAATAACATATCATCTATTCCAAACAACTGCAGCTATTGATAATGCACTCTTTACATAACAATACAAACAATAATAGCTTTAATTTGCGAGTGTGGACTCCTCTCTCTTACCTGGCCTTTTTGATGACATCGCTCCGACTGCGCAACTAAGAAATTTTAGTACGTAGGTTCTTTTTGTTCAAATGAAGATTCCAACATTTATCCAAAATCCAGGTACAATAAAGTCACTACTTCTTTAATGGCTAAAGAGTTTTATTCCGAAGACCGCCACACACAAAATAAAGCAACTTTAAAAGAAAAACTAACTATATACATTTAATTTTAAGTTGTTAACGCCATTTTGTTTCTATCATCCTCAACTATCCCGCTCATTCTGCCATGTCCTATCGCTACGCCATTTTGTTCCCTTCCCTCTCTCTTCTTCACTTTTGTCCTCCTTCCTCTCTCGATGGCCGCGCCAGCTATAAAGATCTTTAAACTTCCGGGCGAATCTTACAGGAGGTGTTTGCATAATTTGGGAACAGTTATAGAGACACCAGTGGCGTACATTGAGAGCAGTGCGGTTGGCGTCATTACCCTTTTAAAAATTAAGTCCGTTCCAATATACAAATTTCGGGCAGATAATTTAAATTTTCTCTTTATATTATTCAAATAGAGATCATGATTCACAATACCATCAAAAAATACCAAATTATCTGATGCCAATTTACACCCCCACGCCAGAACACCTTCACTTCAATGCTGAAGCATGGAGGTGAAAGAGTTCTTGTTCCACATAAATTCATGGAATTGAACTCCTTATTTTTTTCATTTAAAAGCTATTATAGGGTCATCGGAATCAAAATGTTTAATAATCTACCATTCCAATCAATTTGCTGTCAATTTTTATTCTTCTGAAACTTAATCCCAAGAATCTAGATGGATCAATAAAGATGGAGATGGAAATGCTCTTGTGTGGAGGTGTAAATTGGCCACTTAATAAGGTAATTTGGTATTTTTTGTTGATATAAACAAAATATATTTATAGAACAAGTTACAGGTATCATAAAAAATTACAATTACTATATATTAATTTTCATTTGTTGAAAACATTAAATTTTATAGTAAATTTCAAGTGTACAAACACATTTGTGGCCCACTGTATATTAAAACTTTCAATTTTTTCTTCTTAAAAAGATCAAAAGAGCAATTACCCTTTGATGCCTCCAACAAATCCATTAAATGTACAATTCATCATAACACCAAATTGGTAGTAGGAATGTACAGTATTTTCAATGTGCTTATGCTTTTTGTATGTGCATATTTTGAAAGATTTTGTTGTCACTCAAATTATTTTCGTGGAACACATTGTTCAGTTTCCAAGTATAAAATAATTTTTACACTAAATCAATATATCACTTTTATGGTTGGATCCTAGCATGGCTCCCTTATTTGGTGAGAAAACTGCCAAATGTTTTACAATAAAGTTTACAATATAACACATCTTTTATACAAATTATTATATTTAATAACATATTTTGTATATTTAAAATTAATTAGTCAATAACTGATCAAATGAATATTTATAAGTAAAACTTTCAGTTATCATGAATTTTTAATGTTTTTTGAAACTGTCTATTTGTTAAAACATTGCATATAGATTCCTGTAATTCATATTAAGTTCCAGTGATTATAACACGCAATTAATCATATTGCACCCGTAAAATTCCGAATGTGAGATTTATTCTAACAGTTAAGTTAAATATTATTTCAGCATATTAGAAACAAAGTGTAAAAAAAAAGGTTCGATTCCATCTGAAAAACAAATTAAACAAAAAAAAATCATATTTTCAACAGGATAGTGAAATCAAGATGTAATATTACCATTGTAACATTTAACATTCTAAAAAATTATTCAAAATCCACGTTCAGTTTTTTAGCATTATAGAAAAACAGGTTAGGCTAAGTTTTTAATTTTACTGTCAAATTATAGAAAGTTCTTATCTTTTTATAAGGTTTGCTAAACAGAGGAATTGTTTTAACAAATTCCTTTAGTGTTTATGTAGGTTTTAAAAGTGTAAGGCTTTCATGTAGATTTAAATAATTAAACCTGAAAGTAAAAGATAAAATTTGTAAAAGATTTGCCTGCATTTTTTAATAAAAGAAATCAGCAATACTAATCCTTTGAAGCAAATAGAGCACAAATTAAGGTTTTTGTAATGCTGAATTTTCTTTAAACTGCATGGCATTAAATTCATCTGGCTTTTTTTTTCAAGCTAAAATGACAAACTGGAAAATAGCACAAAAAGCTTATTTACAAAAAAAAAAAAAAAAACACACAGATCCTATTCTATCTCTTAACAGGTTTTTGGAGAATCATGTTAAGATTTGATGCTGTATCCTATCATTTTACATGCACTGTTATGTAGCTGGGTTTGTTTTATGGAGCACATAGCCCTTTGAAGAATTAAAATCTTCTGTCTAGTTGATTAATGATAACATGAAAATGATTTACTTGCCCATGTTTAAATTGATTTGAATATTTAAAAAGAAATTTAGAGATCGTTTATATATATTAAAAAATTAAATTTCTGGAGAAGGCAACAATATCAATTAATACTGTGAATGTGGAACAGTTTACTTACCTTTAACATGAGGATATAAATTTTTGAATTTTGTGAACTGAAGCATTTTATATAAAGGGTGACTCAGGTAATTTCATTAAACTGGTTTTTAAATGCTGTATCCATGTGCTGCTTCCAGGATAGTACAAATTGATGCAAAATATGATAATCTCTATCTGTGGATGCACAGATTCTTAACTTAGATTGAATAATTAACATAATGTGTATTCTAACAGGAGAAATGTCCATTGTTATGCTATATGGTACTCTTAATTTCATTCCTGATCATTAGTGTTATGCAATTGTTTTTAATGATGTTTATTGCATTACTTTACTTTTAATTTTACTTAGACATTTAAGAAACACAAAAGTAAGTAATATTAAAAGCATTTTTTATTTCATGTATGTCTTTAATTATATACTGAAAGTGGGATTCCTGTTCATATTGACAGAATTTAAAAAGAAAGTATTACCAACATAAATTTAGTAAAAGAGGAAAGAAGGCTGAAAAAAATTTGGAAGGGGGAAAAAATCAATGACGATGAAATAACTTAAAATTACTCTTTCAATAGTTAGTATTTTGAATCTTATTTTACTCCTATATATATATATATATATAGAAACTCCTATATATATATATATATATATATATATATATATATATATATATATATATATATATGTGAGTAAATAAATTTTGTTAAATTATTTTTTGAAAGATACTTTTCTTATATAATTGTTCTTGTATTTTTCTACTTTTCTTACATAATTATTTTGTGATTTTGTGATTTTTCTGCATTAAGATTTTGGGAGAGTTTGCTACATAATAGTAGTGATTGGTTTTATCATGCTCTCTGAGTTATACTTTCTCTGAAGTTTTTTTTATTTTATTTGGTTTTCCTACCGAGTTGCAAAGGGGGAAGGTTGGCGCCTTCAAACTAGTTTAACCCCACTTATTTGGTCCTAAGTCCGAAATTGCTTTCTGACTCGCTAGGTTCTTCTTTTTTGTAGTTCTTTTATTTCTCTATAATTTTGTTCTTCATGTTCATCTTTCATATTTTTATTGCGCTATTTCTTGTTATGTTCTTTATCTATTATTTCTTGTTTTTGATAAATAATACATATTTTTATATATATATATATATATTGATCCATGTAGCAGCTTCCTCTTCAAAGGCAATAACAAACAAGACAATGATGACAGAAAGTTGACAAATGCCACAAAGAGTTATTTTTACGATACCATATTCACATTACATTCGCATTCGGCATTTCACTCTCCGTAATCCTATATAAGAGTTACGCTGTAAAGAAATATTAAAAAGCAAATTTAAACGAACAAAACATAAACAAATTAACGAACAAATTTGTGAGAGAAAATGGCTGTGGTAACCTTTTGCCGAAAGGATTTAAAAAATGGAATTACGCCCATATCCATAAACGGCTTTTTTAAGACTCACCTTCAAAAACAATTATTCTCGCACTGATTCAGAGTTCTTTAAAATATTTGATATCTCAAACGGGATATTCAAGAACAATAACCAATATCTTTAAAAAGCTGGTATCATTATCAAAGGGACGCTAATAACTCATATACACCCGTTGCCATAAAAATTACAGCAACATGAAATAGTAATCAGAATACAATGAAATTTTCCATACGTACGTACAATGTTCATGAAAGTAAGTGATTAGGATATAAAATAATGATAATCTTTCATTGAAGAAAAAATTACAAACTAGTTCAGATTTTTGTACCATGTTAAACCACCTCTAGCATGAATGCGTAATGTGAAGTGGTAGGGCATTGAGGCATGCAAGTCCCGTATGATGTACTACAACAGTGATTCCCAAAGTGGTCTATATGGATCCATACTTTCAACCTAAAAATAATTCTGTGGAGGTTTTTCCCATTGTTTCATTCAGTACCGTACGAATAGCATAAAAAACTCACGTCAGAACTGGTCCCATGTATCGTGTTGATCATTCACATAATTTGCAATCATTTGCACAAGAATACGATTCACGCGTTCGGTTCCATTTGCCTGAGGTCTATACACAACAGTCTTCAAATGCCTTATGCCTAATTAATCACTCAAATGTTCAAAAATATCGGATATAATTTGGGGACCGTTATAAATTACTAGTTTTACTAGAGCTCCAAAACGCAATCTATAATTTTAAAAAAAGTAACCGCTATTACTGCAGCCGAGGACTTTCAAAGGGGTATGATTTCAGCCCACTTGCTGAAATGATACGTAATTACTAAAACATATCGGTTACGTCTCACTCTTGACGCAGGGTATGGACCTAACAAATCCAACGTAACTATCTCATTGGGATAATCTGATATAATCAGAATTAAACGACCAGCTGGTAATGCATTTTTATAATTATGAACTTGGTATATGTGGCACGTAGAGACATATTGTTCAATAAATTTTCTCATGTACGGCATAGTACAAACGTCCCTTATTTTATGGTACAGTCGGTCGAAAAAAGAGTTGAGCACCGTGACCCTTTCAAAAAATGATTGGAAATGTAAAACGACCTTTTTTTTAAATGAAAACGACCTTTGTTGAAACCATCTCACTTGAAATTTATCATGAAACCCCCATCTCATTTGAAACGAAAACCATCTCATTTAAAACCGTCTCATTTGAAATTAATCATGAAAACCATCTCAGTTGAAACTAATCATGAAAACTGTCTCATTTGAAACCCTCTTATTTGAAATTAATCATGAAACCCATCTCATTTGAAACCATTTCACTTGAAATTAATCATGAAAACTGTCTAATTTGAAACTATCTCATTTGAAACGAGAATCATCTCATTTGAAACGAAAACCATCTCATTTGAAACCTTCTTATTTAAAATAATCTCATTTGAATCGAAAACCATCTCATTTAAAACCATCTCATTTGAATCGAAAACCATCTCATTTGAATCGAAAACCATCTCATTTGAAACGATAACCATCTCATTTGAAACCCTCTCATTTAAAATCATCTCATTTGAATCGGTCTCAACACCATATTTTGGTTCCCACCTTTTCGTTTGAAACGACTCTTTTTACATGACTCTTGTACACTTTCCCCCTACTTTTTATCCAAAACATGCATTTAAGATTTCCATCCAAAAGGAAAGTTAAAACGGCTCTTTTTGTATGAATTGTGTCCCTTTTCACCCAATTTTTTATCCCAACGTTGTTTTTAGAGTTTCGATTTGAGAGGGACTCAAAGTATCCCAGGGACGTTAAGAGGTATGGACAATGTAAAATTTTTCAGATTTCTCCCAAAAAATATTTTAGCACGGGTCGAGAGAAAATTTTTCATTCCATCCCAGAGAGACAATTTAGACAGGGGTCATCTACAAATGAAATTTAAACAGGGGTCATCCACAAATGAAATTTAAACAGGGGTCATCCACAAATGAAATTTAATCATGTCAAATGAAATGTATGCATTTTGACATGTTAAATGAAATGTATGCATTTTGGTGAGAAAACGGTGGATCAGCCCACTCAACGAGACAAGCCCTCTCATCTGGGTGTGATAAGAAGACGACACACACAACAGGTAAGTTTAATCTATATTATTCCAATCTCTTGTTGTATTTAATACTCTAATGATATCATGTGAAACGATTCCTA